>JASANF010002797.1:0-13525 GCA_030248245.1 Trissonchulus sp. WLG1_4 | reverse complement strand
TTCTTCTTCTTCTTTTTGGTCCATTTTTTTTGGTGAATTTGTACTAGAGTTGTGGTCCGCAGTCTGTAGTCACTAGTTTACTACAGTACTAGTTGCTACGGCTTAAGTAGTTTGCTCTCTTTTTTTTTACTAAGGTGCTATTTGGATGTGTCAATATTACTCCAATACCGACCAATCCTTAGTCACACTAATTTTCAAGCCAGCTATATTGTGTTCCGTGCTAGACTAACGACTAGCCTAACTAGGTACACTATATGCTGTTAAGTAGCCTACCAGGCCTTAAATCAATCGTGCTCGGTCCCTGCAGTTGTAAAAACTACACTGCTGAAGACTACTGTCTACACCTGGTAGTTATCGATTAAAACATACCACTGCGTGAGCCATCCGAGGTAGGAGACCTCCAGTTACACTGCCGTAGACCAAGAGCACACGAATGGGTTTACTGCACAACGCAGCAACACAATGCACGCAATACCGAAATAAACTATAGCCGACTGGCCGCACAGAAGAACAAGAGCCGAACTGACTAGGCAGGCTGGCAGCAATCTGGGCAGAGAGGTGCAGCCCAGATATGCAAATTAGGCGAGACTGTAAACTGTAATACGTACGTATGTAGACAGTACGTATATCAACGATATCTCGCCACACATATGTTGATTATTTTTATTTTCATTTTATTCAAACAACTTTTGTCATGGAAGGACAGTTTCCAGCTTGGCGTGTTAAATGGGTATGTTCAAAAAGTGGCTTTTGTTGTTGTTGTTGTTGTTGTGTTTCCAATATATAGAATTAAAGCTCATTAAAGATCTGCAAACTAAAGCTCTCTTAGAATAACATCAATAAAATCAGAAGTACCCAATTAACCTACAAATTAACTTACGCACCACTTCTTAGTTTCTACATTTACGAAATTGTTAAGTTTTTATTCGAAACAATTTTCACTGATAGTTTTTATCCGTTGTTGCAGCTACACTTAATTCATTCGGCTACGTTAGTTTTTTTTAACTTTCCATTTCATTTCGTTAAATTTTTCGCTTTCGTTATTGTTATTTGTCATATTCTGACATCTTTTTGTTCAACTTCAAACTGACAATTGAGTTCGTAGTTTGGAGCAACTGAGATATACGTTACGTGCTCTGAAAATAGGACGTAGTCATTAAAAATTAATAACGTTCTCGTAACCAGTCGTTTCAAACCACATTTAAAGCAAATAAATTGATGACTTTCATTATAATGTATTGACTGACTTGTTTTTTTGGCAAGTTTTAATTTTACTTTTTTCGATTTCGGTTTCGCTCGCTTATGTTACAATGTATAAATAAGCCCTAACTGCTGACCACTTCTGACCTCTGTTCATTCACAGTTGTGGGCCACACTCACAGCACTGATGTGGACTAAACTAAAACATTACTTGCTAGGGATGGGTGCTCAAGCCCAACGCGTCCCACGCCCCACAACTGCCCACCGTGTCGATCCGGCGTGGGGAACAGCTGTTGCAACAGGTGGCAAAAATAAGGAATGAAATGTACATACTAAATGAAATTGGCAACAAGGTAAACGTTATAAAAGTTCAAATTAGGTAAAAATTATTACTAGCCGGAAAATTCTAATAATAACAAAACCTAAATGGCTCTACACGTACAAGTCAGACTGTAGGCATGCACAATGCAACTAAATTGTAGCTGTCTAAACATCAATATGCAAATGAGGTAGTGCATTACGTGTTTACACCACAAGTTTTGTCGCGTAAAATACTATGATTCAACTGCTAAGTTTACATACATTCACCACCATTTCTACGTAAGTACTTGTGAGTAGAGCACGTTCAAACATTTTGAAAATAATTCCAAATATACTTCCGTTCAAAGTTTTACTCGAATAATACGCAAAATTAACATGAAACTTAAGTTGCATTTCAGATGGTGTGAGTATAGGTATATTATCTAAACTAGGAATAAAATGCTAGTCACTGATTTAGAATGCATTAGCAGCTTGTGTGCATAGGTTAATACTAAAGATGGTGGCACATCGGCGTTTATTGCGAGTGCCAAATTTTAAAATTTTGGCCGTAAATTTATCAGGAACATCGGCAGCAGTGAATATACGACCATTGATGATGATTTTAGGTTGGGCACCATTGGCATTGATTTTCACTTTTTCAGACGGCATTTTGTGTCCTTGACGAGATAATTGCGGACCAAGTTCAAGTAGTTTCTCTGCTTACAAAAAATGGTTCGTCTTGTTGTTCTAGAAGAATTGGCGGTCGTGGTCGTTTCAGTTTTTTTCGAGATTCATTCAGTTTTGCTAATAAAAAGCAATTGTTTTAAACCATTTCCCGACTTTTTTTTGAACAAACTTAATGATTATGGCGTTGGCGCCTTTGTTGGTTTTATTTCGGTGACAAGCACTTAAATCATTTGAAACTAGAGGACGATCTTTTTTGGCCAAATCTCCTCGTTCAAATCATGCTGCTGAAATCCACCCCAAGTGTTTTCGAGCAGCTTTGTGGTGGTAGATTTATGTAGCACACACAGTAACATCTAGCTTCCAATCTGTCGGTTCAGGATGACGACGGGTTCCTAGGCTTTGTCGCGTAGTGTAGTGTTCATGCAGGGTTAAAAAAACCAGACTGAACCTTGGCCTGAGCGGCGCGCCCCAGTGATTGCCCTTGTGGTGAGGCTCCGGGTAACATAGCAGTTTGGCAGTAATGCGTCTTCACGTACTGTCTGGAATTGTGGTGGCGTACGGGTTTTTTATGAACTGGATAGAGCCATACTGCTGACGTCCAAAAAGTATACAGACACACAGACAGACAGACATTGAAACCAATTTTTAACTTGAATAAAAAAATTTAATAATAATTAACTATAGCCTTACTTAATTGATAAAATGACTTAAAAACATCATATTGAAAAAAATTTGTTGAACTAATCGGCAACACACATAGACAAACTGTGCGCTGTGGAGCATGGACTATTAAAATAAAAATCGATATTATTTATCCAATACGGATGTAGATTCTACTGGGTTAAAAATATTTTCCCACCGCTCACTAAAACTCCCGAGTTTTAGTAATCATAACTAGGTTTAGTATAACAGGCTTACTAAAACTTTCAGTTTTAGTAAGCGCGCATACCAAAACTAGTTATAGTGTAACATACTTACTAAAACTAGTTTTGGTATAAGCCCAAATTTAGTTTAGTTTTGTTTATAGTATAGCGCTCGGAAATTAGTTTACTTTTGATACAGTTTTAGTATAACGGCTTGAATTTAGTTTAGTTTTAGTTATTAGCTAATAGCGGTAGCTGTCCCGTGTAAGCGTGCACGAGCACGAGATTTTACCCCCCCCCCACCCTAGGCGCTATTTGCGCTATTCGCGCTATTATAGTTTCCAGCTCAAAATTGCCACCCCCCCCCACCCCTAGGCGCTATTTGCGCTATACACGCTACGACAGGCACCCCCCTTCCCCCCCCCGCTACGAAAATTAGCGCTTTTTTGGTAAATTATAGCACATTTCAAAATCCGAAAAATATCAAACTGCTATAATAGCACAGCGCTATAATAGCGCATGGCAGGTGCTATTTTTTTTCGGAGGCGCTATTTTCACTAAGATGAAATTGTTATTTTATTCGATAGCGCTTAGAGCACCTGAGGGTGCTATTTTTAGGCAATTTGCAATTTAGGCGCTATTTTGTGCTATCGGCTATTTAATTAAAAACTTTTGTACATTTTAGTACGTATGAGATGTCTCAATTAAAATTGAGAAGTTTAAAATTCTTTTAAACTTTTAGTTTGTGTTTTGATAGACGATATAAACAAATAGCGCATATAGCACAACGATAGCGCATCAAAGTGCTATAAGCGCTATTTTTTTCTTAGGCTTAAAAAATAGCGCTTATAGCATCTGAGGGTGCTATTTGCGCTATTTAGGCGCTATTTCGTGCTATTTGTTAATTTATTGAAAATGTTTGTCCTTTTTAGTGAGTATACGGTACCGTTATTTTAATAATGGAATTTATTTTTAATATTAATATTAATATAAATACAGTTCGTAAAATATTTTTAATTTAATATTAATATAAATAAAGTTGGCAATTTATTTTTAATTTAATATTAATATAAATGTGATTCCTGAAATATTTTTAATTTAATATTAATATAAATAAACTTCTCAATTTATTTTTAATTTAATATTAATATAAATACGAAAATTTTTGATTTTTAATATTAATATTAATTTTAATATTAATATTTCCAAAATTTATTGGTTTTAGCTAGTGCTAAAAACACAGACATTGCAAGCAAATGCAATAGTGTGCACCCTTGTCATAAACAGTATACTTCAGTGACGCTATAACGTTCTCTAGACACTCGCTTCACCTTTACGTTTCAACCTTATATACTTCATCCTTCGCCCCTTGTCGCTCAACACTATCACAGTTCCACTACATTTCCTGTTTCGCTTTACAAGTGTGCTGCCTTAATTTGTGGTTCCTGCGTTTCTGTCCTTGTTTCATTGTGATTTGTCCTTGCCCTCAAAAACTGTCTCTAAGCGGCATATGTCGTTGTGTTTGTTCTGTCCTTACTATTTTTGGGTTGACTACTTTTTACTCCAATAGCAAAAAATGCTGTTGAAATTGTGGACAATCGCATCAGAACCTAAAAGCAACACCACTAGAATCGAAACAATAACCCTGAGGGAGTTTGTTTTTATTTTAGTGACACCCAAAACAATAATATACGGGGGCAAGATTTGGCACCCCACGTAATAGATACTGAATCCGGGCAACGAAACTTGACTAGCGTACATACTCATACAAAAATCGCAGGTTTTTTCTGGAAGTTAACTTCTTTGTGTTAAGCATCCCAATGATGCACCAACTCCCGCGCTTGGACACTGGACAGCTCCTTAAGGCTACGACAAGGTTAGGGCCAAGTTATATCTGAATCAATCGCAACTTAGGGAGTTAGGGACAAGGAAATCTTTGATTAATGCGAAAGCATGAGTCATTCATTCATCAGGACAAGGAGATAATATTAAAATTAGGGTTGTTTAAAGTACATGTGTTTCAAATGCATAATACCTAATAAGCAGTGGCGTAGCCAGAAAAAAATTTCAGGGTAGGAATGATTTTTCGATTTTTTGAAACTTGTTAAAGTCCACTTAAGGTGGTAGTTACGTTTTCACAGCTTTTTTCAATGTTCTATTTTGTGGCAATTACAAAATCAATTTATAAGCAATCTTTTGCATATGATTAATCAACTTATTTTTTACAAAATTACAAATATTCAAGAGTCGATGTTACTCATAGTGTACACGCCAACTATTTTGGTGAAGCGCATCAGCTCAATTTTATGCAGTTTTCCCTGTATTTCGTTATTTCTTCACTGTGGTAAAAAAATTCCGCATACAGTCAAGAAATTTATACCAAAAGCACGCTGAGGTGTTGTGAAAGTGCTGGTATGCTTAACTAAACGTAATAATTTAGCAGATTTTTACAGTGAGCAAAAGTTTGCCTCAAATTTTTCTAAAAAGTCAAGAAACGGCAGTTTTTATGACTTTGGTAGGCTGTAACTAAAAAAATATTCAACCTTTTCACTCAATTCAAAAAAGGTATAGGGCAAATTTATTTGGCTACTATCAAATATGCTTTCTTTGCATTTTTATGAACTGAACAGGATATTGGTTACTTCAACTGAAATCCCTCATTGTGCTCAGAAAATACGGATTTTTAAAACAATTTTAATTCAGTTGAATTGGGCCTCACTGGGGTCAGCTAATATTACATTAAGCACAGTTTTCTCGTACCCGTTGAAAAAACGGCGGACAAAAGTTTAAAAAATGACGTTTCAGGAGACTGAAGAAAATTTGCAATTTTTGAAGGGGTTTATTAACACTGCCAACGCTCTTGGCTGCTGTGGCATATACTAACCAAAATTTTGTGGGTATAATGGATGTATAAGGGACTATATACGTGTAAATTATGGTATGAAGTGGTTATTGGTATTTTGTGATATTGGCATGAGAAATCAGAATTGAGGTAAAAAACTTCAAAGTTACAGATCGCCTAGAATGACTTAGGCTCGATTCATACTTACAGCCGTATGTCCGTTCACCCTGCAGAATGACGTCACTGGCAGCCTAGTGCAGTGGATCAGCCAGCGCATGTGACGTCATTATTTCGTCATTTTGTCGGCTGAACGGACATACGGCTGTAAGTATGAATCGACCCTAACAGAAGTATGTCGTATTTTAGCTGAAAATATTCTTAAAATAAAATGGGTTAGACCTTTTTTGAATGGCTTTTCTGAGTAGTGTAAGAGCCACAAAACTTTGCATACAATTTTGTAAGTCCTCAAAAAATACACAAAAAATTCAGTTTTTGAGCTATAAACTAGCGGTAAAAGTTTGAATCAATGCCAAAATTAGTTGAAATATTGCTAATTACATTCGCAATGTCCTTGCCAAATTTGATTATGTTCGGTGAAGTAACTTTTGAATGATTGCAAAAACTTCGAAAACGTAACTACCACCTTAATTGCGATTTTAACGCAAAAAACTACACTTATTAGCATTTTTAGCTAATTTGGGACCACACCAGCATCGAACTGTAATAGGAGCCTATGAGCTAGCTAGCTGAGCAGCTTTGAGCTCAAAACCTCGAAAATTCTAAAATCCATGGGCTGGCAAGGGTCCTGAAGCTAGCAAATCTGCAAATTTTTCGAAATTTTTTTGACAATAAAACAGTGTACATTTGCTAAAAATGTCATTTTTGTACCAAATAAAACAGCTGAAACGATACACTATGCACTGTATTAAGCAAGTACATAGTGGACAATACAACTATATATATGCACTATGCACATGCATATGCTTTCAGGCAAAACAAAAGCAAAAAACACTAAGCCAAAGACTTGCAGAACTGGGGACGGGGACTGGGAAAAGCAGCCCCCCCCCAGAAACAAATTTGGGGAAATCGCTTAGGTATAATCTGTACTCACCCTAGAGTAGTAACACAGCAACCGTGCGTCTGCCTTACTTGAATTGCGAAGATAGGTAAGTAATAAACTACAACATTGACTGTATCTGACTGTAGACGGCTGGGCTGATGGCTGACGTCGCAGTCAAAAATCTTAATGCGGCCATGAAAAAATACTACTTCTGCGATAAAAAAGTCACATTTTCATATTGCTCAGTGAAGATCAAGGTTTGTTATGTGGCAGTAGGGACACAATTTGGCCGCTAAACACAAAGATCACCAACTTCCTGAAAAAATTTTGAAATTCAGTTGACTAGAATAAATATGTCAGTTGTCAACTACTGTAGTCCCCGATTGGGAGTTTATCACGTGATGTGTCAACTGGCACTTCAGAAAACGGCGGGTTAATACGGCAAGGGAATGGCCCCTTTAACACAAAAACAAGCAGCAGTTTCATGCAAGTTTTTTTAGTAATTTTCAGCTGTTAACAGTCAGTACTTACACTAAGTTTGTCCCTGCCGCGTAAAATTGTCGAAAACTTGACAGTATTTTTCAAAAATATTTAAAAATCTCAATTCGACGAATACTCTCCCCCGCAGAGAAACGTACATGGACCCCTACAATCACTGACTATAGGTTTTGAATTCCATGATAATGTCAATCAATGGCAATCATTGACAGCGATCACTCAATTTTTTAGTATTACTTCATTCATTAATTAATAATTCATTTCATTAGTAATAATTAAAGTTATTTCACAAAACTGTTTAATTCTTTGTTGATTTTATGCCAGACGTCATGTCGCCCCTTCCTTGACGGAAATTTAAGCCAGGAATTTATGTTTTGGATTAGATACTGGAAATGTTTTGTTAAAAAATTGACAACACCGCAACACCACATTGAAATTATGGCCAAGGGGGCATCAAAAACTTAAAACTTCAGAATCCTACCTCATTTATTACTAAACATGAAAATTGCATTTACAGCAATATATAACTTATACCATAATAAAATTGAAATTAATAAAATTGTATATACTACGGTTTTTATCTAACTGTAAGCAACTTTTAAAAATAAGCACCCGACAAACAAAAACTTGAACACGCAAATCATGCAAACTGCTTCGTGGCCAGCTTATGCCAAAAAGCAGTTTAAAGACCTGCCGCCGCTGAGGCGGCGGCAGGAATAGTAGCCATGCCAATGTGACTTCACGGACAACTTTCGGGTTGAAAAGCGAACACATGAGCTACGCTGTATTTATAATAATATTAAAAATGCATAAAATGCATTTTTAATATTAATATAAATGCAGCGTGTCAGTTTCTGCACAGGCATATACTTGGCTTGTATATATGCCCAGCCGTTATTAAAAAGAATATTAAAAATAAAGTGCTTTTTAATATTAATACGGCCAATTTATTTTTAATTTAATATTAATATAAATACAATTGTTAAAATATTTTTAATTTAATATGAATATAAATAAAATTCTCAATTTATTTTTAATTTAATATTAATATAAATACAATTCTTGAAATATTTTTAATTTAATATTAATATAAATAAAATTCTCAAATTATTTTTAATTTAATATTAATAAAGTTATTAATATTAAAAGTATTTTAAATACTGACTTTTAATATTAATATTAATTATTAAAATAACGGTACTTGCTTGCTTTAGTCGTGCTGTGTATATAGCTAGACGTATGTAGAATGTTAATGGCCATCGAATGATATGTAACACATTAGTTTTAACATAACCACCATAAAAAATTATTATTTTAACTTATGTAGGTATGTTATTTCTTATGTAGGTATATTATTTCAATTGAAATTTAAACTTTATTTAATACTAATGGGTATCTTAAAGTGGGTGATCAGAGAAGAAAAAGGAACGCCCTAGCTTTAGCCTAAACCTGAAGCCAAATAAGGCAAACCTGAAATTGTGCATGTGTAGAATTGTCATACAACAGGTACAAAAGATCTTTCGATCACCCACTTTAAGAATTTCGGTTTAACGAGTGTCGTTGGCGCATACCATTTTATTATTTATTATTCCAGATTTGGTCAGTTTCTGATAAATGATAATTTGATAAACCAAATGGTGTATCGTACAGCGTTGATCTGATCATATACATACTGCGCAGGGTTACGTGTACCTCATCAGTAGGTGGCAGGTGCGAGACTATGTCGGATGTAGTCTCAAGAAAGGATAAAACAACTACTTGTGCTATTTTTAGGGTGGTATTCACAAAAACACTAATCAGAACCACAAACGGAAGCGAAAGCGACGAAAGCGCTCTACTGTATCAATCAATGGTGTGATGGTCAATTTTGCTGGCAGTTTGACTTTCAGTGCTCATTTTATTCATCGAAAGATCCAGAAACCCAGCGAGAAGCCGCAAATCTTTTATGCCCGACTACGAGTGGACCAAAGCATGCCTGTGTTGGAAGCCGAAGTGACTGCTCGGATTGGCTTGCCGGACAAAACAGGGCACGTGCTGCAGCTGAGAGACGACGGACTCGGTGCTGTATTGATTAGTGTGTCAAGAAAGGGGGGATTCTACAGAAAGAACGATAGCATCATCATCAGAATGACCCAAAGGGATTCGAACCACCCATTTCTGGATCTGCAGACCAGCACTCTACCTTTGAGCTACTGGGCCGATGATGAGCTGTCGTAAATCCCTTTAAGTACTAATAGGGGGCCTATCTTACTTCACAAGTGATTAAGTGATTAGTGATGAAGCAATTTATCATGCTTCAGATTTAACAATGGAAAAACAACCACAGTCCTGTCTCGTTGCACTAACTTTACAAATCTTGCAATTGTAACAGTAGTGGACAATAAGATGATCATACTTGTCCTTGTCTCTATTGTTTCGTTCCTAGGTAAACGAAATTCAGAAAAAAAACTGCATTGACGAATGTATGAATTTTTTGCATGACGATAGTTGAGGTCACTTTTAGACTGTATACAAATAATTAGCTCAAACGCAAGTGTCAATTTTTAACAGCAACTGACCAAAACTCTATCCCTATGTACTTAGGACAAGTATGAACCGGGCTTATAAATCTATGTGGCTTTCATGTCCTTAACACAGTTTTTTGTTGTAGAGTTTGACGCTGAATCCCAAGACGGCATTTACACTGGAGCTTTAAAAAACTATTCCTTGTTCCCGTTTGCCAAACCACTGCATACCTATGCTATCGTGACGGCCAATGGCATTCAGAACAGAACATATTTTCATGACCACAGGGCAGGTAAGTCAGGACAAAACGTTCAAATTTCGCACTCACACCGAAATAGTGGTAGTGAAAAGTTGCGGTGTCGAAACTACAAAAATCCATTTAATAGGTCGACAATTTTTATCATAAATTAATGATTAGATTTTAAAAATGTACGCGATCAAAATATGCCGACAGCCACCCAGCAGAAAGATACACAAATAAGGCTATGCACTATGCAGTCTACTCAACAGAAATTAATTTACCAACGTGAGCAGTTTTTTTATTACAATAAGTTTGCTTCTCAAGAAGTAAGTGCGTCGCTAACTTTCTGAAAAAAGGATCTGTCATCCACTGACCCGAAAATTCCTTTGCAACAGTTTCAAACTTTACAGAAGTAGGACAGTAGAAGAAACAAAGTTTTCTATAAAAGTTTGCATGATATTGCTGCTTGTTACCTCATGCTCATGAGCAAGAGTGATGATAAGACGGTGATCAGTGTTGTTTGAGACTAAAGAAAAAGATATAGCCAAAATTTGGGCACATTTGTTAAATTTCAGGAAAAAGAATAAAAACGGGAAAGTTCCAAAGGGTGGATGTAACGGAAACATTTGTAGTTCACGTTGTGGACAGAAGCCCCATGCGACCTGCTAAAATTCGTGGCTTCATGGTTGATGCATTTTTTGTGAGCAATTCCTCAGTACGACTAATGTGGGTGGCCACAGGGGACACTTTTGACACAGGCACAGGTTCGATACCAACTGATGTTCTGAATTCGTTTGGTTTCACATTAACTGGATAAAATAAGACCACTGTCGCGATGTGAGCGAAACTGAAACTTGTTTTAACTTCTACAGGTTTCCGTTTTAGCGCCTGAAACTTGAACTGAAACTAAACCTATCCTGCAGCAGAAACCTCAGTGGAAACTGAGACAATTATCTAGAGCTGAAATTGGAAGGGAGCTGAAACTGAAACTCGTATGGCAACTTTAACATTACTAGACCACTGCAATTTATAATGTTTGACATCCACTATGCCTTACTCAAACATTCAATGGGATTTGTAATGAGAAACAAGCTCTTCTGCTGAGTGAGAAATGGTTACATTGGGAGGTCTGAGTGTCAATATTCTAGAGAAAATATCAAACGCGGCCAAATTTTATGGATAAATTGATTTTTAACTCCCAATTGCTGCTCACATTCTCTGCTGAGTAGTTTCAAAGTTTTTCAACTAGCAAAAAGTGGTGAATTTTAAACGCTTTGTTTGGAGTCAAGAAGTTGAATCAAAAATAAAATGTAACTTTTTAAAAAAATACGTCTCACCGAGATTCGAACCAGGGACACTCGATTCAGAATCCAGAGTGTTAACCACTACACTATGAGACAACAGAGAAGAAACTGTTAAAGTCGACTAATGAACATAGATTTTTCAAGCGTGGGTGACGATCACCGGCGTTTTTAAATCAGAAACCGTGTAGCGTATAGCATATACATTGTAGATATTGATTGATATTGATACGTAAAGTTGATAAGCTTAATTTAGTTCATTACTGGGTCATTAACTGCCAACGAAAAACTACTATTGTACGCAGCAAACATCCTGTATTTCGATAACTATGTGCGAATACAAACTATTCCCAAGCCCAATTGGCTTAAATGGTAGTGTGCTGTGCATCTACCGAGCATCTGGTTGCGGTTTAGAGTGGTGGTGGATCGATTCTGCCACTCACATTTTGCATTCTATGGCAGCTCATTGATTTGGCAGCTACGTTGTTATTTGCGGGTGGTGGGGCAAAGTAGGGTTCCTTCGCGGGCCGGTGGCGGGCCGCGGGCCGGCCCGGCCCAGCCCGGCCCGGTTTTTTGAGGGGTCGGCCCGGCCCGACCCGGCCCGCCAAAAATTTCGGCCCGCGGCCCGCCACCGGCCCGGCGGGCCGGTGGTGGGCCGGGCCGCGGGCCGGGCCGGGCCCGTGGTGGGCCGCGGGCCGCGGGCCGACCAGTAATAAAATTGGAAATTCCACCAATTTGCACAAAAAACTGCCAAAAAGGCTAAAAATTGTATAACTAGTCTATTACTATCTAACACAGTAGCTTTTCCCTGAGCCTACCTATGTACTTTTGAATTGAATTTTCAATAAATTTCTGAATTTGTAATGTAATTTGTAATTTCACCTGTACTAGTCTTAAAATATGGTTCAGACACAAACTTGTGATGTTTTTCTAAGCAAGGATTGCTATAATGCAACCATAAATTCAAGGTGATCCTATGCAAACCTAAATCCACTAACGTAATTGATATTTTATGTCGTTTGTTTCTATGCTTGTGCCATTTAGTTTGCACGTAAATACTCTGCCGTATTGTCATATGTTGTAACCGTGAGGGCTGACACTATCGGAGGTTGACATTTCCACAACAAGAATGTATTCATTCTTATTTCATAAATGTTAATAATTCACATTGCTTGCCTAAAATTTCATTTTGACAGTAGTTTAGTTTCATCTTATAAATTACGTAATACATACAGTCAACACATCACGAAAGGCTGCCATGCATTGCAGATTCGAAGTTCAAAAAACAGCAACCATCAAGTCTATTCACATTTATAAACTTACATATAATAATCTAACTTATAATAATGTCAAACTGTTACTTAATTGTACACTAACCTTTTTATTATGTTAGATAAATGTAAATTATTGTCTGGGAGCATTTACTAATATGCAAATTGCATTACAAAATATCATATTCTCCTATTGTGTAAATCAGCCTGTGAGCTGGCTTGGCTGCAGACCGGCAAGAAGTGCGGTCTTTTCTTCTCCGTCCCGGACGCTCGGAATTGTAAGTTTACAGGGGGGAACGTGTTGCGCTAGGATAGGGGCTAGTTTTGAGTGCGCACATATGTTTTTATTGTAGTAAATTCTCCCGTTTTATAATGTTTTTATTATAAATTTTGCCCACTGTTCTGTAAAATTGATATTTATTTGTTTTTGTGTCAATAGTGAACTGCCAAGTTTTTATTTTGTCTCCGACTTTATTTCTGATTTAGTCAAATAGTTAGTCTTGTTTATTGAGAGCTTTGCGATCTCTGCGGGACGCCTGTGGTGATCCCGGACCTGTCCCAGGAGTTTTTCAGTCGACATAAACCGCACTTTTAGACCGGAGTTAGGCGTTATTCTCTGCACCGGAGGGCTCTAGGCGCACGGCCAAATCGCTTGGTTCGCGAAGTAGGAAACTGCCTTGAGTCAGAGAGCCTCCCGGTTCAGGGTTTAACATCTGGCGACCGCGGCAGGACAGGACATATTAAATTTGAAATTAGC
>JASANF010002796.1:0-21251 GCA_030248245.1 Trissonchulus sp. WLG1_4 | reverse complement strand
TATACGTGAAAATTAACGGGATTTGCAAACCTCGATTTCTAACCCGGCTGGCCCCCGTGATGTGGACATCACCTAAAAAATCTTTGTAATTTATCGTTCGTGTGCTACAGTCTGTTTTCTTGTTTATATAAAACTTTTCTCTATTTCTGTTAGATCTTACGACGTATAGAAATCTTAAGTGCATCAGCTGTTGTAGGAACTGGAAAAATACCCTGCTTTCATGTCACGCTTACCAGAAGCTGGAGATGAGTATTCAGAAGTGTTAGACGCTTTGCAAGCTATGAAATACGATGACGATGATGATACACCAGAACGTAAGCATTTTCCCGAACGCTGTGGGGGCCCCTATAGTGGTGCGGGGGAAAAAACCCTACGCGTTTTGCGGGGAAAAAACCCTAGTGCTTCCTGGCCGAACCTCACGACATACGACCTTTTTGAGTATGCAGGTGGAAAGCGCATCCCAAACTGACTTACCACACCAATTTCTGTGCAATTTCGGAGGCCTGTAGCGTTTTTTATAAAATTTCAAAATTTTGCATGTTGAAAATTTCTAAAGTGACAAAATTTTCCAAATTTTTGACTTGTCATAATTTTTCACAAAAATACTTTTGACCAACGCCGTTTGCATTTTTCAAGAGAGTTACCTTTCTTCTATACTTCTGAACCTCGAAAACCGTGAAAAACGATGTGGTTGACCTGTGCTCGGCCAAAGTTTGTGCGGAAAAAAAACCCTATTGCGGGAAA
The DNA here is from genome assembly GCA_030248245.1 of Trissonchulus sp. WLG1_4. Classification (NCBI taxonomy): domain Eukaryota; kingdom Metazoa; phylum Nematoda; class Enoplea; order Enoplida; family Ironidae; genus Trissonchulus; species Trissonchulus sp. WLG1_4. The sequence continues at coordinate 20,507 of JASANF010002796.1, read as the reverse complement.
AAAACCCTATTTTGTTTGGCGGCATTTTTTTGCTAAACTGACCCATTGTTGCTACTAAAGTTAGTTCATCTGGCTAACAACATGCGTAGAGTTCATTAAAACCGTTTATTCGGCCGCAAAACGTCGTTTCTTGTCATTTTGGGCCAGACCCCGACGACACCCCTTACGAAACCTGTTTTGGTGACGTTTCACCAAAATTTGGCATTTTTTGCAATATTTAGGTTTTAAGCTGCTGCGTACCAATTAAATCCAAGAATGATACGCGGGCGGTGTTTGTCCGCTGTTTCTAACGTAATAAGCGCAAAAATCTGTTTTTAATGCTTTTAAATACGGAAGAAATGCCTATTTGGGCAGAAGTCATTTCTGCCAAAACGGGTCGATTTTTGAAAAAGAACCATTGTAAGTCACATGGATGTCGCAGAAACGGTTTTTTTAGTCCATACTGCAGCCTAAGAGTTGTAGAACACGATGAAATTGTTTTTATACTCCCTGCTAATAGAACAACCAGAAAAAGTGATAGGGTTTTTTTTCCCCGCATTAGGGGTTTTTTTCCCGCATAGGGTTTTTTCCCGGAGGTTTCGAGACTCATTACTCAGAAACGTGAGTAGTTACAATCCATTTTATTAGTGCAACAGTTAGGCGAAAGATGGCCGTTATAACAGCCGCGAGCATTAATGGATCCGATTTATGTGGAGCACAGGACGACCCGAAAAGTTGAAAATAGGGTTTTTTCCCGCACCACTATATCCATTAGCTTAAATTTTTTACTTTAAACTTGATCTAAAACGCTACTGCTGCACGAGCATTGATAACTTTTTAAAAAATGATTCTTTAAAATTGTTGCGTTTTAGGATGGGTTAAACCAAAGGTTTTAGCATCCAATATGGGTTAAATCATGTACACTAATATTTTAATTTACAGTGTTAATAACTTGTTTAAATACTTTTGCCAGTTGTCGATAAATCTCAGAACTTACGTGAGACGCATGTCTACAGTCTATGTCCGAATTTTACTACTGCTTTGTTACAGAAAAGGCGGAGATCCATCGAAAAGACGGTAACAAACATTTTGAATTAAAAAAGTATCGATGGGCTTTAGATTCATACACTCAGGGTATCGAGATCAGATGTTCCGATAAAGAAATCAACGCAATGCTCTATGCTAACCGGGCTGCAGCTCACAAGCGTTTGGGTTTGTCTGAGCCGTTCTTGGTGTTTTTATCGTGGTCTTCGTTGCTTTACCAAGGTATAATGTGGCATATAGATGTAGTATTCTAATACATATGGAGAACGGTCGAATGTCATATGCTGAAGTAAAGCGTAGCTGTTTTTGTGCCTATTCGTGTAGCCTGCAGTTTTACAGTATAAAAACTTTTTAGGTAACTTGCGGTCAGCGATTAAAGATTGTTGCATGGCCACAAACTTCAAATCGGATCATACGAAAGCTATTGTCAGAGGTATGATACAAATTCGATTCGATACAAATGAGATTTTTACCATCTAAATCGGGGTTGTCGCGCCAGCCGCCAACCCTAGAACAGCAGAAAGTCACAATGCTGAATGGCTGCAAGCTGCAACTGCTATATATTTGGATAAGTTGGCGAATTATCCGGATGAAACTGGGTGTTTGCCTTGCCATGCTTCTTCAGCAGCACGTTGTCGCCCACCATTGCCCCGAACGTCAGATACGTCCGGACCGCCTCAGGAATTGCAGGGCCTTTTGCTGGTTCCCGATCGTGGGTTGGAGGGTGCCCCCTTCATCCACTGGGTGTTTCATAATGTAAATGCCGTAACTTCTAGACACGCCAAATATGACGCGTCTTAAGGATGTTTTTTATTATTTTATTATTTTATTTGTGCAGTCGGTGTGATTTTTTCAGGTGCGGAATGCTTACATGCCTTAAAACAGTGGAGCCATTTGTTAGACTGGTGTCAGAAACACGAAAATATATCCTTTTATTGAGAAAAGATATCGGTTGTATTTTATTGACTTTTAGAGAATCGTTTCATGCTTTGTTTGCTGTACGTAGAGTTTTCTATTTTTCACACTTTAATTGGTTTAATTTTTTGCGCTATTGAGTTTTTTGTCACTTTCAAACAGCTCTGCATTTCCTTAACTCTTCTGTTTACATTACATTCCTGACGTTTCAAATCAACTCAGGCCGTATAAAGAAGAAGCAATTGCCAAGAAAGTATGTATACTTTGTCATGTAATAATATACATATTATGTAAAGGGGCCGCATCCTCAAAATTACTGTCCTTAGTTTTTGTCACGTTTAAATAGTGTGTATACTTCTACTCTTTTTGGGTAATTTGATTTCATTGACACGGATAGACGAATCTTTGCCTGCTGTAGCGTCTTCCCCCCCTATAGTCCGCACCTGGTTCTTGTCTCATGACTTGAGCTGCTTTTACTTTTTTAGAAATCCGAAGATCGAGACAAAAGAAAACTTGCACGTGAAGAGGAAAAGAAAAACCAAAAATTAACGACAATACGCCAGGCCTTAATAGTATGACTTAATAGTAGTGTGTTTTATACTAAAGATTTATTTGTGTGACGGGATTATAATTTTGAATTATCCAATAAGCAATTCAACATGTTAGGTTATTGAACAAATTTGTATTAGATGAAAAATAGCCTGCGTAGTATAGACACTCCCCTCGGCCAGTTAAGTGTACTTTTTTTGAAAAAAAATGTCTTTTTGAACCAAAAAAGTGTATTATAGACTATAGTCATCGTACTTGCTTAAAAGTGGTGGCTGTCTGATCTGATCTAATCTAGTCCCAACGCTGAGACCACTCTTGAACAACCATAATTATTATGAAAATTGAAAACTTATATATTAATATGTTATTATGCTTTCTTATTTTTCACACTGGGGCAGCTAATGATGGTTTTGTTTGTTTTTGTAGGAACGCGATATTCGCTTCTGGGATGGTGAAACTCAGCCTGGTGATCCCGATTTTGATTCCAATTGTTTGGGTTTGGATGTGGAAGGTCGGAGATTTACAGTTGAACTAGATCCTGCCAGTGGTTCACTCACTTGGCCCGTTTGTCTGTTGTTTCCAGAATTAGGCAGAATGGACGCCGTTCAACACTTTCATGAAACGCAGACGTATGTTGCTTTCTGTTCGCTTCAGACATTCTTTCGACGTCTGGATTAAGGATTAGCAAAGTAGTTTGGCTATTGAAGTAATTAATTAATAACAATTAATAAGGTTAGTCAAAGGTTAATTAGTGAAGTTAGCGTTGCGAACGAATCTGGTTAGTGGTTATTCACAAATGGTTCGTGATCATAACTGTTTGAAACATTATGTTAAACTGTGGAAAAGGATATGCTATAAAGCGCAGTGTTATGTGTCTTCAAGTTTCTTTAGCATGATGCTGTACTTTACAGAAGTTAAGATTCTCTTTAGATTTCAAGATGCGTTATCGGAAGTTTTGTCAGCAGCAGCGCAAGAATGGGATCAGGCGGGTGACTATTCTGCAGGAAATGTGCATATTGTGTTTGAATCGTGGCAAGAGGCCGACGCACTTTGTCTAGTGCCGCCTGAGTCCACACTGGCTACTGTACTGTCACACAAAAAGTAGGAAATACTTTGATTGCGGTGTTGTTTTATTCAGGTTACTTTTTACATACTTTACTTTATCAGCTACACGCTGTGCTATAGTGATAACATAATATGCTTCTGATAACTGTTAAATCGAACTGTTTAATAATGAAATTATGTGACATCACTGTACTTCATATCTCATATTGCATGAGACGCGCTTACACAAGTCCTCAATTTATCTATGCACATGGTGATATCAAGAGTACATAATAATGTCTCACTCTTTATAGAAGAAGAGTGAGACACTCTCCTTTCTGCCTGTGTTATAGCGCAGGCAGATGCGCTCGTCATTTCCAGTCCACATGTTGCCGTTTTATGCAACATGTGGGTAGCCAATCAGAAGCGACCTTCGCTTCTGATTGGCTGGACGCCTGTGCACGTGCTCCAATCAGCACGCAGGCGGCCTCACGTTCTATTGCCTGAATTTTGTCAAAAACACATTTAACTTACCAGTTAACATCATATTCAGCACATACTAGTAATAATCGCTGAAAACGGTGATAAAAATGTCGGCAAAATATAACTTTGGGCAAAAAAAAACAAAAAACCCCCCAACCCGACCGATCATGGCAAAATGTAACAATGAAATGGCTGTAATGGCGGCCAGTGTGCTGATTGGAGCACGTGAGGCCGCCTGCGTGCTGATTGGAGCACGTGCACAAGCGTCCAGCCAATCAGAAGCGAAGGTCGCTTCTGATTGGCTACCCACATGTTGCATAAAACGGCAACATGTGGGTTGGAAATGACGAGCGCATCTGCCTGCGCTATAACACAGGCAGAAAGGAGAGTGTCTCACTCTTCTTCTATAAAGAGTGAGACACTATTATGTACTCTTGGTGATATTAAAAGCTGCACAGCAAACGTTTGACGATAAATAGGGATATATACTGCAAACGATAATACAAACACGACCGGCAGTTTTGGCATAATTTACTACAGCGCGTACCAGGCTATCTACTGTTTCAGGTATCGGCTGAAGGGAGGTGTGCCATCTTTCATTCTGCTGGGGAACAATGACTTCCGTAAATCCTACTATGGACGGTTTCGTGTAATCAATTTGGAATTATGATATCAAGCTGGACTTCAATTCGCGGAATTTCTCCACATAACTCACTGAATTGGAGATTTACTCTTTGTAGTCAAGAACCTGTGAATGTGAAATATGACGAAAAGCAGCAGAACTTATAAAAAAACCAACTGTGTATTTGCTGTGATGAAATGTTGCTGCCAAAATTGAAATACGTTTTGAAATTGTTACAATTAGAACGAAAAAGTCCTAACGTGTGCCACACAAGGGATGTGTCACATACATAACCCTTCATTTAGACGATTTTCAGTAGTTCTAATTCATTTTGGACAGGTATTTCGATATCCGAAGATTGAGCAGGAAAGGGAGTGGGTGTAAGGTTATTTTAGTGGCTAATTTAATGCTTAAAATTTTGATTTTCTGAAATTATCATTAGTATTTAAACTACTTCGAGTCAACATAGCATACTAAATTACTTGTTATAGTGTTGTATTATGAAGTTACGGAATCAGGACAATAAAGTTTCAATGAAACAGCGTTTGTTGTATTGTAGTGTAGCTTATTCAGGTCTTTCTAACACCAATTGGATCAGATAACGTTAACAGTTAGCACTGTATTATGACTGGACTAGGTAAATTTAGCGTAGGGTTGGAAAAATTTATTATTAGCACCAAGAGTACATAATAGAAAAGAGTAGATGTCTTGATATCAAAAGTAGATGTCTTGATATGTCATATCAAGTCTTGATTTCAGGGGGGTTTACCAACACTCGTTTCAACACACCCGCTGGAAGTAGTTTGTTTGTGCTTGATTTCAGAGGGGCAGAGGAACTACCGCCCCGCCCCTTGAATCAAGACACATCCCTTATTTGAGTGAGGGTCCCCCTGGAATCCAGACACATCCCTGATTTGAGGGGGGTGGGGGTAGGTATGAAAATCAAGGCGTAAAGGGGCTGTTTCGGCTGGAGCATCGTTCCGGCCGATTAGCTAGAATAGGGAAGAGTATGATACTCTTCTCTATTATGTACTCTTGTTAGCACTGACACTCGTAGTTACATCCACGTGTATTATGTAGGTCACAGCACTCATTTTAGGCGATGCTGCCAGTACATAAAGATATGTGCTTCAATCAAGCTTGTTTACTCGAGAGAACTTCGAACCAGGGTTCCCATTTGAGTACGGGTCCCGTTGGGTACGTGCCCGTTTAGGGACACTGCAGGTAGTGGTGGCAATACTAGGTAAAAGTACCTAGTTTACTTAAGTACCTAGTTTTTTAAAACTAGGTAAAAGTACTAAGTACTACCTAGTTTCATTTTCGGCTACCTAGTTTTACTTTTACCTAGTTTTGTTTTTACTACCACCTAGTTTTTCAAAACTAGGTAAACTAGGTAAAATTTTTTCAACAGTGGATAGCTTTTGCATGCGTAAGCGCAACGAACATTTAACTCTTATTTGTCCCTAATCTTCATTGAAGCCTCTAATCATTTTGTTAGTATCAGGTTCTTTTCAAAAATAATAGTATTTGTACCCAATGGCCAATACACATTTCCAGAAGGACTATGTGATACCACAGCTAGCTGAGTCTTTCCCCTTTACTTTTCGCCAATAGTTTTACATGCATTATGAAGTTATGCCCACAGGCTATTAACGTACAGCGAAGGTACATGGCCAAAGAAGTTCTGACAGATGTGTAAAATGAACAGAATAGCAAGCTAATTGTATCTGTTATACAGGGTCGATTCATACAGACATTAGGACAAATGGACGTCCGGACTAACTCAACGGCAAAACGGCTGTCCAATTCATACTTTCATCTGTTCAGCCGTATGTCCTTTTGCCCTTCAGACGTATGTCCGGTCATTCGTACTAAACGGCTCAATTTCATTTTGTCCGTATGTCCGGCAAGTTAAATTTCGTTCAAATTGCCGAAATTGTTGGGCATGCGGACAAACGGACATACGGCTCAAAAGTATGAATCGCACCTTTGTTCGTTTGCCCGAAAAAGTATGAATTGAAACAAGTAGGCCCCAAAAGGGGCAAGGTTCCTTCGCTGAGTAAGAGATACCGCACTTGGCCAAGTGGATCTTCAAAGTTCAAACACATAGCAGTATGCTGCAACGTATCCTTTGATTTTTTGACAAAATTTTCGCAAAGTACCGAACATCTACTGAAAGCGCATCAGACTCGATAAATTCGCAACCACAGATGCGCATAGGGGGTACGAAGGAGTCAGTGGGAATCCCCGAAGGGGGTCAGCAGTCAGCAACCCCCCTCAGACACCAGGCACCCCCCTGAAACCCCCACCCCCCTATGATTGCCGAAAAAGTGTGCCAAAAACGAGTACAAAATCAAAAAATCACAAAAAATTTCAGCCGCAGCCAAAGAAGTGCCCCAAAAGTGAGTACTAATCGAAAAAGTGTAAAACATTTCCGGCTTTCACCGGAAATCAAACCAAAACCAGGACCACCCCCCTCTCGGCCAGGGTTCGGGCACCCCCCCTCACCGATTGCTCCCGTGCATCTCTGTTCGCAACTCAAACAAGTTGACCTAATAAAAATACTCTCAAGTAAAAAAAACTTTATGGGAATCGACCTAGCGCGCAAACTGTTCCAGGTTCCAGCCTAGAACAGCGCCTTAGACCACTCGGCTACGCTGTCTTACAACCAAGGGAACTTACTGAGAACATGTTTCTTTAGACGCCGAACTAAGCTAACAATTTCTTTTCTTTCATTACTTAAATTAATTTAATTACAATAGGTATATAATTAATCATGTAATGTTAAATTTGGATCCACAATTGTATTATTTATTATTTATTCTAAGTGTTTCAATTTGTTTCAACAGACAGGAATGACTGAGTCTAGACAGTCATGTGATTGTCTGTTAAATTACGATTTTAGAAAAATTTAAAAATCATAAAACGTACACAAAAGCACATTTTAGTGCATAAATAAAGTTATATTGACCATTATTAACAGCAAAATTGCAAAAATTTGTGTTTTGCAAAAAAAAAGGGCAATGACTGCCCAAGCTGACTTTACACGTTAATCATATGCGCTGACCAACATGCAGAGCTGTGTTTAACACTGTGCAGAGTTGGTTTCAAAACAATAGTTCCTTCTCTAGAAGGAACAAAAACGGGCAAAGCAGGCTTTGTCTGTGTTTCCTACGTCCGTTTGTCCGTATGGCCTACGGAAGTACGAATCGATCCTTACTTCCAAAGAAGGAACAAAAACAAATGCATTGGAATTTCAACTTAGTTGTTACTGCTGACGGGCTGCATCGCCTGTAAATTCTGATTCGAAATCAGCTAACTGAAGGCTGTCTGATGATTGTCAGTGTCTACAAATTGATCTTGCCCGTGCAAGAACCTAGCCATCAATAAATGACTTTGGTAGCTGCGATTAGATTGCTTTGCAGCGCCGACATTGTACTGTATATGAGCTGTTATAAGTACACCTGCAAAACAAACGGTTTATCGCTTGGTGAGACTTTTGAGCCAAATGGTTAATGCAGCGGAATATTAGAACAGCATTGTTTCTGCACGCAGTAAGAACAGTTGAGATTAAACTGTAGAGTAGGTGTACAAGAAGGGTGAAAAGAGGCATTTGGAAAAAATCATTTTTTTGAAAAAATAAATTCAAATTTTTTTAATGATGATGCTCTTGTCCTAAGATGCGGGGGAGTCTTCTGGAACGAGTTTTTATCTTTAGAATCGTTAAAAATTATTTCAAAAATTTGTATTGTTTGTTATCCTTAGATGAAGGCGAAAAATAAATTTCATTGGTAACAAAATTATGACAATAGGTTCAGTAAATTTTCTTTTCCGGACTAGCGGGAGTAACGGAGACTTATCTTTTGAAAAAAATTCTCAGGTCCGGACATACAAAACAATATTATATACTTGTCTTATACTAGACAATACTAGGAACTGATACTTAACTTACTATAGGGCTACCTATCTAACTTTTTAGGCCAAACTTCTGCTTGCCTTTAGACAATTTTTCTAGACAATTTGAAGCACACCAAGAGAAGAATAAGTCGAAAAGTGGTTATAGTCATACTCTTAAGCTTCAATTACTAGGTAATGGAACAGAATATATTTGATAACTTGTATAGTAACGGTTAATAGATGATAACGTCAATTTAAAAAAAACTAGGTACTACCTAGTTTTGGCAAAGTACTACCTAGTTTTTTCACAAAACTCGGTAAAAACTAGGTACTTTTACCTAGTTTACCTAGTTTTGCGAAATTTTACTTTACTTTACCTAGTTTTGAAAAAAACTAGGTTGCCACCACTAACTGCAGGGCCCAATCAGGTACTCTGCAGAGTGCAGGGCCAATTGGGCACTTTGCAGGACCCGTTTGGGAGCCTTTTTGGACACTAATGAGCAACATAGCTACAACCTTGCTCTCAATGATTCTAGCTGCATCTAAACATTCTGGATTCTTTAAAGAAAAAGGTCCTTGAGAACACAACTGAGGCAGCAATGTTTTATTTTGCAGTTAATTATATAATATATGTAATAATAATACGGAATATTAAGGAACACTACTTAGTTACGTTATCAAAAACTTTTTTACCATATGTTACTAGTGTTATGTAACTTTGTGATTTTATCTCTAAGCCGGACAGAAATTACGAGGGTCAATTAGTCAGTGATTCTATTTCTGTTTCGCTTTCGCTATATTCCATTACTTCACTTTGGAACTGAAATTATCTTTTTGAAAAAGTATATATGTACCAAAATGAACTCTATCACTGAAGAACGTCAAAAAACCAAACAAAAAGGCTCCGCTAATATGTAAAAAAACTAGACCCTGGACTTTGACTACGTTCTAATGTACTGCAAATAAAATAGGATACACCACAGAAGCTACCCAGAAAAATATTGTTTTGAAATGATAATATATTAATGTTTTCCCACTTGTATCAGGCTACTAACAGTTATATATTCTATCGTTAGGTGGTAACGCTAGTCATTAAGTCAATTTCACGGAAATTGATCCATAAGCTTAGCCCCACGCCCGTAAACGGCTTTGAGGAATTCCGTAGCGAAGGGACCGTAGATGAAAATATTGTTGGAAGGATGGCCCAGGGCTCGTAAATTGTGGAGAGTGGACAGGACGCTGTGTGGCCCACCACAGAGCAGGGTTATCGTGTTTTGTTTTAGCAGATCCGGGGTCAGTCGGTTTGCCAGCATTGGCAAGTTGACGTATCCTTCTTGCAGTTTGGATTCCCTGCCGCGATCCGTCACACAAAGATCCAGAATCACTCGTCCGCTTTTGGTCATTTCTTCGATTTCTTCTCGATACAGAAGTTCTTCCGGTGTTTCTGGAACCATAAAGCCAGTTGCAGTATAAAGGAAGAAAACTATGCAGTAGCTTGCGTCAAGCTACAGAAATTCGCAATAATCATACAATTTTACCTTGATGAGCTTTTGTGCCAACGAAATTTCACTGGCAGCGACTTTCTTTCGCTTGGTATCTCTGATTAGATTGATTAGCCAACATTCATCCTGGAGATGCTGATAATTCTACTCATCCATCAAGTGTTCAGTTGCCGTTTCATCTACAGTTGGAATATAAAACAGCACCTGCCATGCTCATAGATCAAGTGTCATACCTGCATGATAGAACAGGATCATTTTGGTTTTGTCATTCGGGTCATCTCGGTGTGTTCGCAGTATCTGGATTGCCGGTGTGATGCCCACCCCGCTGCACACCATGACAAGAGTTTCCACCATGTTGGCCCGATACTGGAAGCCGCCACAAGGCGCGTTGATGGTAATTTTGTCGCCTTAAAGAAAACAGTATTGCCAATGCAAAATCTGGCGTCCATAAAAATGTTCTAGGCTGCGCTTGATACTTACTTGTAAAATGGTATCGTACTTAACATGGTCCGGAAATGAATGACCAAGGAAAGGATCCGTTGTTAGCAAGCCGACGAATGATATCAATTGCCAATTAATGTAAACTGTAACGTACACAGTGTACGGTACGGTACGGTACACTGCCCTATGAGTCTCAGCTCACTAGCTCAGCAAATGCACAATGCCAGTGAGGGGTAGGTGGATCAGACGGACTTTGTGTTAGCCAGTGGGTCAGACCCAGACGTAGTTTGTGTAAGCAATGTATACGAGATAATAATAATGTACACAATTATTTGATTACGAATTATGTAAAGCAACAAGTTACCTATTTTAACATTTTGTAGAGCTTCAGCCAAAACGCCGCTGTTTTCGAACTTGATAGCAAAGGACATGATTCCATTGGTGACAGGCGAAATAGGAGACATGTAACGTTTACACTTTTTCCCACCAGCCAACTCGCTCATGTCCACCTAAATCATCAAACAAGGTACGATTATTTTCAATTGCTAAACGAGTGATTATCTTCAGTGCAGAATGAATTAATAAGATTTATATTGACTACTTTTGAAAGAATAGAAAATCACGAAAACTGTAAATAAGGTGGTTTTATTTTAGTAAACTACCACGAAAAATGCCAATTGTTTTGTTAATAATTTAAAAATTTCAAGTTGAGCAGGGGGAGAGTTGAGTGGCTTTGGTGCTACGTTGGCATACGATGCTCTAGCCAGCCAATGTACTCATCGTAACAGTAAAGTTTTGGTATAAAATAAAAATGGTATTGGTCTTCTGTATTGGCTTAGGTTCACTTTCTGTTTCTAGCGAGAGCGCGGACCAGTATCGACCAAAATAAGTAGCCAACATGTCACTAACCAACCTCAACATATTGTCCACACAACAGATCCATTTGTGCGCCACCCGTTCCCAATTCTAATTCCATGGTTTGATCAGCCAGTGTGCGCTGCTTTTGTACCGTAAACTGGTACGATTTAGGCTGTGTATGTGGTTTGATTAGGGGATTATAAAAATCGCCAGTATCTTGTTCACCCTGGATTTGCTCTCCCTCGCATTCTCTCAGCAAAGACTCGGCCAGTTTCTTTTTTTGCTCCAAGTTCAGCTTGCGTATCTCGGCGTCAAGGGTTCGTTTGTTGGTGTGCTGACTCCAGAAATCGACTCCTTCCTCTCCAAAAAGAGTTAGATGAGCCATAATTTGACAGACCGACTCGTTACTTGGACCCATTACCCAAGCTGCGGCTCCATCGCGGAATAGACGTTCGAGGCCTAAAAATGTCAGAAAGGCGACATTAGAATTGGATTCAGAGAGTAAAAAACGACACCTACCTCATCTTGCTAAAAATGTTACATACTTTCCTGAAATTAAAAAAAGTTACTTGTCTAAAATCTAAAAAGTTAGCTGCCAAAAATTAAATATGTATGTACCTACATTCAGTGGCGTACCCAGAAAAAAATTTCGGGGGGGAATGACTTTTCGATTTTTTGTAATGGGTTAAAATGCACTTTTTAGCAATTTGAACACTCGTAAAACGCCTTACAAACGCAAGATTACTAAACCACAAGGCTGCAGGGGTCTGGACTCTGGGGGCGGCAGCCCCCAGAAAAAAATAAGGAAAATTTTCGGTTTCTTAGCCAAATTCTGTCAATTGGAGGCGTATCAGAAAGTTTTTCCGGCCAGACCATAAAAACCAAAGGACACAAGGTTGCAGGGGTCTGGAGGCGGCAGCCCCCAGAAAAAAAATTGGCGATTTTTCCAATTTTTAGGCGAATTTGGTCAACTGGAGAGTGGAGACGTATCAGAAATTTTTCCGACAAAATTTAAAACAAAAGATGGGAGTGTCATATCAGACGGTGTATTCCACAAGTAAATGTAGCATAATATACTCGTGTAGACATGCACATGCAGCATAATGTAGTTGTGTATATATACATGCATAGGCTTTGATGAAAGACAATAACGAGGAATAGTAAGCCACATAGTCGCAGGGGTCTGGGGGCGGCAGCCCGCAGCCCCCAGAAAAAAATTTTAAAAAATTTTAGATTTTTAGGACAAATTTAGTCCATTGGAGACGTATCAGAAAATTTTTCTGGCCGGACCATAAAAACCAAAGGGGGGACCCTTGTGTAAAAAGTCACTGGGGAAAAATTTAGGGGGGGGGGGAATTCCCCCCATTCCCCCCACCCCTGGGTACGCCCTTGCCTACATTATTTTGATCTCGATGGGCTGGTGTAGACTTAACAGTCAAGTTCGAGTGATTTGCTTTAAATTTAAGTCAGTTTAGGTCTGGGCATTGGTCAGTTGGGGTCAAGGTTTTGGTGCTTAAGGCTGGGTTGTGGTATGTACCTACCTACATATATGTTGACCAGGAGGTAATATAATAATTTCATTGACCAATGACCGTGTAAATATAGCTCCGCTGGTCATTGCTAACGTACCGAGGTTTTTCTTGTACCCTGATCCGCCACACGCATGCAGCATAGTGCGAGTGATGTGAGTGACCACCCTCGCAGTTTCATATTTCAGCACATAACACCGCAGCATGTAGGGTGACCTGAAAAACAAAGTCAATGGTAAAATTGCACAAACGCACAACTTTCTTTGCCGGTAACGATTTGGTAACGATTTATCGAGGGCCCGAAACCGTTCCTGTCTTTTGTCATGTCTTGTCCTGTCTTCTGGTTCTGTCTTTTCTGCAAAAACGAAGCTTTGTTTTTTGGCAAAGTGTTTTTCGGCAATGCTGTGTCGTTCCGCACGTTTATTACCTGTCTCTGAAGGCATTTGTTCTGTTATGAAATGGTTTGCTTTTTTGACAACCCCAGTTCTTGTGAAAAAATCCATGACTTCTTGAAATTAAGTCTTGTCTTTGGGTTCGAGCTTTGTCTACTTCGTCTTCTAATAGCCTTTTTTGTAACAAACATTAGTTACCAAAAAACGAACTTGAAACTTTTTTGCCAAGTATGCGTATACATATATACATGTATACGTATTGGAAATGGACTATAATGTAGGTACCTACCTATACATAAAACAATAACGAACCTAGGCAAATGACCGACATCTTTATGCGGTCCCCATTCGCAATTGTTAGTGACCTGGTCCAGCCGATTGGTCAGTCCGTAGAGGAAATAGCGGACACTGGCCAGATTCATGGCGCAGGACCCGAAATAATCTTGGATGGTGGGATAGTCGGCCACCCGAAGGCCAGTGTCCACGTGCTCTTTGCCTAGAACGTGCTTTCTGGCGATGTCCATGCTGGCAAGACTTATTCCTGTCCACACTGCCGCTGTTAGATACATGAAAAACACGTCCACACATTCGTCGTTGGATGTTTTTCCGTCTCCGATCGGACCTACTAGACGCTCTTTCGGAATGACTCCTTCCGTCACCATTGGTCCTGACTGATTTCCATGCATTCCCAGGGCTTCCCATTCTAATGTGTTCGCACGCACTTCTTCCTAAAATAAAGTATATATTAATGTACTAAACGTCATCAAAATTTGCTTTAGGTTGGTTTGTTTGAGTCGTCAATCACAACAATTTTTAAGGGACAAAGCGGAGTGTAGTACTGTGTAGGTAAGCAACTGTGTTTGGAAGTACCACTCCTCTTTGCATAGACGGGTATGGGGTAGCCCCTCAGACCTTTCTCAAAGGCTCGTTTTCAGTTCTCACTAGACAAAACAAAGCAGTAATCTAGACAATAGACATATGAAATATGGTCTTTTTCCAGCAACATGAAGATATTCTTACTACAGAAACAAGAAATAGAAAATAGAAATACCTAAGCATTTCTTATTTCGAAATGAGAAAATGTTTAGAAAATAAAGGTCCTTATTTCTCAATCTAGAAATGGAAATATTAAAGCTGGAAACTTGGCATTATTTTATCTAACCTTGAAAACAAGAAAGCAACTAAGATTTGAACCGTCGCCCTTGTAGTTGGGACTGAGGGTCTGCAGGGCGTACCAATGGGCGAACCCCGCACTGGTGCACCATGAGCTATATTTCAACACTTGATAAGCATCGGCCATTTCTGCAACCTTGGAACTGAATGGAAACCAATAATGAGTTCCTGAAAATAGACGACAAAGCTTAACCAATAACATTTCAGTGAAAAGTTAAGAATCTATTACATGGTTGAACACGACTTTATTTGGATCAGTTTCCTTCCCGTTTTCTTCTCTGGTGCCACGAATCAAATTAATAACGTTCACAGCGTGCTAGGTGCTACCTGTATATATTCAAGAAAAGCATCTCCAATTCACTGTGAATTTGCACACAAGGCAGCCCCCAAAAGGCGCATCGCAGAAGTGAAAATCGAAGCCGACGCCGAAAATTGTGAACCGATAGTTTTTCTGATATTATTAATTTTTTACATTTATGGCAGAACATTAAACAGAACAGATTTATTGTGGTCGCAAAGCGTCTCTGCCAAAAATTTTACCTGAAAACTGATGAATATGATTTTATAAAAATTGTTGGCCTAATGTCCAATCTTAACATTTCTCGTAGCTTGGCCTATGACTGAGTAGTGACGATATAATCGACCAAAATCAACTCCTTTCCCAACCAAAAAGTCTTGACTAGCTGAAAGCTCTGCCTGCTCAGATTTTGACTTACTCTTGCGACCAGCTATGTTACTTGCAAAAAATTCTAAAACAAATTTTTCGAAAAAATAGTACTGTCAAGTTCTCCACTAAAAATTTTTCAATTTTTCGAAACTTGTGATTTATATTTGAACTCGAGTTCTCAAGCGAATTATTTATTTCCAAAAAACGAGGCCTTGTTTCGGTCAGTTGCTCTACTTGTTTTGCCCATTGGGTTCTTCTGGTTGATTAAGTGCAGCACACGTAACTCAACTTTCTTAACCTGTAGCTGGATCAGAATAAGCAGCCGATCCCAGGTAGACTTCTTTGCCGCAGCATTTTCTCAACACTTCTTTGACCTTCTCGTTGTCGTGGTATCGTAACAACAGCACCACCAGACCAGTCAAGTGCATGGTGTAGACCATCGCGGTAGAAGGACAACCGTATCGCGCGATCGTTTCAACCACCATCGCGCTACAGACGTGGTTCTCTCCCATCCCACCCAATTCTTTGGGAACCAGCAATCCAAATAAACCCATGCGCGCCAGGGGTTTCAAACTCTCCCATGGAAATTGTTGTTTACGCTCGTCTAATGCCACCTGAAGACATTAATGAAACGTGAACAGGAATTGTATCAACAGAATATCACTTTGCTACGCTTCTGGATGTAGTTTAAGATACTGTTCTCAATAATATCACTAGTCACTACTAATATATCACGGTTGGCGCGACAGCGCCCAACCCTAGAATAGGAGAAAAACCACCCAATGCGGAATTTTGAAATTTAATTTTTTTAATAACTTAAAATATATGCAAGCGAATGACTTTTAATTTGGTGTGTGTATCCGCCTAGTGGAAGGTTATATGCCTGCAAAATTTCGGAGAAATTGGTTTAGTCTAGCTTGAGATATGAAAAGTTGCCTTTTGCAAACTTGACACTTTCCCTCTTTTTTTTCAACAGCTCTACCGGACCGGACGCTTGTAGGGTTGTCATGATTATATGTTTTTCACATTTAGTTTGACCAAACTTAGAAAGTAACGGGCCACTTTTTTCAATTTCGTCCCCGCTCGGTCTCTGCTGGGAGGGGGGAAACCCCTTTTTTGGGGTCCGAAAAAAATCAAAGTCCGAAAAATTTCTAGCCAACTTTTGAGAAGTCACGCAAGTGAGGTAGCCTCCATCTCTTGCATGCAGGCAAGAGTACATAATAGGAAGAGTATGACACTCTTCCTATTATGCCTACGGGCGTGCGTCCAATGCGCAGCGCGAAATAGCCCGTTTATGTACGGTTTTGAGGGGGGGTACCCCCCCCTCAACTGAAGACCCCGTGCTCAACCGGGGGGGGTACCCCCCCCCCTCAACTCAGCACCACGTCTTCAGTTGAGGGGGGGGGTACCCCCCTCATTTCAAGACACTGACAAGGACTTTTGTTGATGTGCTGAACTGAGGGGGGGGGTACCCCCCCCTCAACTGAAGACGGGGTACTGAACTGAGGGGGGGGGGGTGGCGCAAAGACTTTGTCAGTGTCTTGAAATGAGGGGGGTACCCCCTCCCCTCAACTGAAGACGGGGCGCTGAGTTGAGGGGGGGGTACCCCCCCCTCAGTTGAGCACGGGGTATCGAACTGAGTAGGGGGTACCCCCCCCCCCCCCTCAGTTGAGTACGGGGTCTTCAGTTGAGGGGGGGGGGGGGACCCCCCCCCCACAAAACCGTACATAAAATGCCTATTTCGCGCTGCGCATGGGACGCGCGCTGCTAGGCATAATAGGAAGAGTGTCATACTCTTCCTATTATGTATGTACTCTTGATGCAGGGTAGTGTAGTGGTGCTATAGTGCATCTGCTATTTTGGAGTCGATCGTGTAACTGTACCGCTGGGGAGGGGGCTCGGAAGGTAATTCACGTGTATTAAGGGGGTAGGCTACCTACGGGCAGTACAGCCAAGACGGTTACAGATAGAGATCTGTCGTTTTGTATGCGAATATAAACCCATATACTGCGCATTGCAGGGCACTATTAGTTTTGCAGTCAGATTTTCCTGATAGCCAGAAATGGTGCACCCCCCTCCGGCACCCTGCCAGCATGGTTTTTCGTGACTTTGTCAATCTATAACGCTTTAAATGGTTAATCATTCGTGCTGTATTGTTATGATGACGCAATAAATACGTGCAGGGGTGTCAGTTGATGTTGTTTGGTCAGCGTCGCGTATGGTGTTTCACTTTGGCACCCCAGGCAAATTGGCTCCTAGGGTACTTTTGGGGTGGAAAATTTTTTTTCGATTTTTTTTTGAAATCTCGCTTCTAGGAGTTATTTGGGCCCCTGAACACGAGTCTGGGGTTAGCTTTTGCCTATCACCCCCCTGAACCCGCCTATACGGCCCCCTCAGGGTACCCCCCCCCCCGCCACGGGGGGTCCTCAGGGGTCAAATTTTCGAAATTGAGATTTTGATGTTTCTAGGGGTAGTTTGGACCCCTGAACACGAATCCGAGGTTAGTTTTTACCTAGGACCCCCCTGGACCCCCCTACGACCCCCTCAGGGTACCCCCCCAGGGGGTCCTCAGGAGTCAAATTTTCGAAATTGAGATTTTGATGTCTCTAGGGGTAATTTGGTCCCCTGAACACGAATCTGAGGTCCATTTTTACCTAGGACCCCCCTGGACCACCCTACGACCTCTCAGGGACTCAGGGTACCCCCCCCAGGGGGTCCTCAGGAGTCAAATTTTCGAAATTTAGATTTTGATGTCACTAGGGGTAATTTGGGCCCCTGAACACGAATTCAAAGTCCGTTTTCGTCTAGGACCCACTGAACCCCCTTATGGCCCCTTCAGGGTACCCCCCCTGAGGGGGTCAAAATGTGGCAAATTTTCGAAATTGAGATTCTGATGTCCATAAGGGTAATTTGGGCCGCTGAACACAAATCCAAGGTCCGTTTTCGTCTAGGACATCCCTGAACCCTCCTACGGCCCCCTCAGGGTATCCCCCCCTAGGGGGTCCTAAGGGGTCAAAGTTTCGAAAATGAGATTTTGATGTCTCTAGGGGTAATTTGGGCCCCTGACCACAAATCCGAGGTCCTTTTTCGTCTAGGACCCCCTGAACCCTCCTACGGCCCCCTCAGGGTACCCCCCATAGGGGGTCCTAAGGGGGTCAAAATGGGGCAAATTTTCGAAATTGAGATTTTGATGTCGATAGAGGGTGTCAGTTGATATTGTTTGGTCCGCGTGGTGTGCACTGGTCCACTTTGGTAGCCCTAGCAAAGTGCCAGAGAGGTCAATTTGACAAAATTTTAAAATATTTTCAATTTTTTTGAATAACTGAAAAAGGTTAGTTTGAGTTGCCGAACACGAATTTAACGTTGACCAAAATTAATGTGTAAAACCAAAATAATGACAAATACGAACAGGCCAATTGTGTACTGTTAGTGGCATTGTAGAAATAAGTATGTAGTGCAACATACACATGCGCAACTAACACTTTTCAGAATGTATTATTGTTCATACAAATACAATTCAAGTGTCAGCTTTCCTGTCGTCAAGTAAAATGGCTGCAGCGGAAAAAGAAATAGGATTATTATAAAAATGCCCTTTCACCAAGGGCAGCAGTGTGGGTAGAATAGGAAAGTTGGCTGATCTTATAGCGGAAAAATGCTAATAAGCTTGTCAAACACCCGGGACAAGTTTTGCAGCCGAATAGGGAAAATCAGCTTGCTAAATGGAGCGTACAAGAGTTGCGTCAGAATAGCAGTCGCCCGACACGTTAGTGCTTTCTGCACCCTATTCGCGCGAATTAATCAGCCATTATCATTATCTGCACTGTTGCCGGAAAAGTGTCGTGTACATCATTGGTTCTTGATGTTATTTACTAGGCAAGCTACATATGTCCTGAAAATCATTTTTCATCCAGAATATATATAATAATCAATCGATCGCCATTCATTTTTATTGTTATATGTAAATGTAGTTCAAGCTTAGATCAATTCTAAAGTTATTTGTATTAACTAGAGTTATATGGTTGTATTGTAACATTTTATGATTCGTATTGAATATTAGTAGTTAATGTCTATATAATAATTATAATACAATGTTAAGTTGGAATACGCCATTGCTCATTTGTAATTTTCGAGAAAGATGTCTATATACAAAACAAAAATAGATTGCGCGTAGAGAAATTTAAATGAAATATATATATACCTGTATGTATCTGTAGAGTATTAATACTTTATAATGTATACACCTCTAAGTCCTGAGTGCTAGTAAGCGTCAAAAATGGTTTTCCTAATTATTCGCGCGAATAGGGTGCAGAAAGCACTAACGTGTCGGGCGACTGCTATTCTGACGCAAGATTTGCGCGTAGAGAAATTTAAATGAAATATATATATACCTGTATGTATCTGTAGAGTATTAATACTTTATAATGTATACACCTGACCCTAAGTCCTGAGTGCTAGTAAGCGTCAAAAATGGTTTTCCTAATTATTCGCGCGAATAGGGTGCAGAAAGCACTAACGTGTCGGGCGACTGCTATTCTGACGCAACTCTTGTACGCTCCATTTAGCAAGCTGATTTTCCCTATTCGGCTGCAAAACTTGTCCCGGGTGTTTGACAAGCTTATTAGCATTTTTCCGCTATAAGATCAGCCAACTTTCCTATTCTACCCACACTGCTGCCCTTGGTGAAAGGGCATTTTTATAATAATATATATAAGTGTTATTCAATAATATGCATCTTTGCTTTTGAAATTTAACAGCTTAAAGTAGGTACTGACTGACTACTGAAGTCGTTAACGCTAGTCAAGTTTAATCTCTCCCTTTCAAAGTCAATGTTTCGTTAAAGTTTCAAACGTAGTATTTCTAAACGACGAAATTCAAACGGAGAGCATTTACACGAAGAATTAAAATTATGCAATATTGAAGTTATACTCTGAAAGCAGAAGTTTTTCGTTTTAATCAAAGCTGCATAAAGGTTTTGTATAATTGAAAGTTTTCACACGAAAACCTTTACATGAGTAACTTAAGACAGATCACTGTTTTAGAAACCCTTCTTTACATGATGACTTTACTTAACTTTTTTCAAAAAAACTATTTTTAAAACGGTGGAGCAATTCCTTCTGTATCCTATAGTAAGTTTAAGGCTTTTCTGCTTGAAAAAGTATGAGACTATCAATTGCATTTTTAAAAAATTGCTTGAGTTTATCAGGGTAGGCGCGATAGCGCCTAACCCTAGAATAGGAACGACACTCCACATTGCAGAATTTCAAAATTAATTTTTTTAATAACTAAAAATTTATGCAAGCAAACTGGTTTTAATTTGGTGTGTGCACGTGCCTGGGGGAGGGCTACATGCTGGCCAAATTTCAGGCAAATCGGTTGGGTATTACTCGAGATATGAAAAATCGCCTTCCGCAA
>JASANF010002795.1:0-13531 GCA_030248245.1 Trissonchulus sp. WLG1_4 | reverse complement strand
ATGCAACAAATACGCTAGCGAAGTAAGTTAAATTAAAACCCAACTTCCAAAAATTCCAGTACATCATAAATTATCTATATTGGCTCCCTCACAGGCCACCCGTCGGCCTGTGAAAAACGCCACAATTGTGAGATTGCTCACAGGCACAAATTTTTATTGAAACAGAACGGCCTGTGAGCGATTTATGGCAGTTCAAAAAATACCTGTGCCTGTGGCCTGTGAGCTGTGGCCTGTGCCTGTGAGATATTGAAACCGAACTCACAGGCACAGGCTCACAGGCCCACAAATTTGTGGGCCTGTGAGTTTATTGAAACGGGCTACTGGTGACCCGTTGACCCGGTTCCATCTCTGTTGCACACCGCCAAAGTCAAATAACACAGGTTCCTTTCAGACCTGAGTCTTGAGACTTAGATTTAATAGATGGGGCTGGGTTTGTTTTCCAAAATTATAAAGAGGGGCTAGAACCGGTAGCAGTTGAGGATCGAGGAGTGCTGCTCGTTTACAAACTAGGACAATTTTTGGGTTTGTCAAAGCTCAGTTTAGGGGAGGTGGGTTATCCTGATGGGTCAACTCAGGGGGGTAACAGGGACAAAAGTGACCCACCTCCGAAATTCCCCCCATTTATTCCGACAGTAGTGTCCGAGGGCAATTATATTAGATAACTGTCCGGTTGGGAGGACACTTTTAGCAAATTACCTATCCAAAGTGCACAGTTTTACCTGGATAATACTCATATGTTATCCAGGTGCACAAATTTTAGGGAGATACTTTTTAGTTGTCTCTGAATTTGGAGAAGGGGTCAGCCCCCCTCACAGACTAAAAATTGCAATTAGGTATATATAGTTTTGTTTCTAAAGTGCCTTAGTCAATAATGTAATTAATCCGATACGTAATTCATAAGCCGAAAGACTTTCAGCTAGACTGCGCGCGCACTTCATTTATGTAATACATCTGCGCTAATCAATTTTCTTTTGCAATTCAAAATATTCTCTTAATTGTTTTTCTTTCATTTTTCTTTCTAGTTCTTTCTTATTTCTTCCATTTTATTTCAATTTTCTTTCCATTTCTTCCTCCTTTCTTTAAAATTTCTTTCGCTTTTCTTGAAGAGTTTCTTTCTTCCTTTCATTTTTCTTTAAATTTTCTTGGCACCTTTCTTTAAATTAAAGTTTTCTTTC
This sequence comes from Trissonchulus sp. WLG1_4, assembly GCA_030248245.1. Classification (NCBI taxonomy): domain Eukaryota; kingdom Metazoa; phylum Nematoda; class Enoplea; order Enoplida; family Ironidae; genus Trissonchulus; species Trissonchulus sp. WLG1_4. Next base: position 12,356 of record JASANF010002795.1, on the reverse strand, counting down.
TTTTTCTTTCATTTTTTTCCACTCAAATAAAAACTTAGCTGTAGCTAGGATAACTTTCGTTTAAAAACGTTGAAGCCTGCTATGTACAAGGCTCTGTTTGTGAGTAAGTTTCACGTTTCTGTTGCCTTTTTCTAATGTTTATGACCAACTGAAATTTTCTAATTTTGTCAAACGCGCACTAGAATGGCATAACTGAGCGAAACTTTGTTCATTTTTTACGATCTATTGCCTAAACTGTAGGTAATTATATTGCCAAGGTGTATCTTCTCATAAATTTAGTCCAATAATTTTGGCTCAAAATACAGTAGCTTTTCTAAACTGGTCAATTTAAAAACGCTGCAGAATTTCACCAAAAACAAAAATCTACATTTTCGAAGAAGGTACACCTGCATTTACAAGTTTTCTGACTCTAAGTGAAATTTCACAAAGAAAACGACATGGAAGAGAGCTACCACGAAACAAAAAAAGGTGTTGCCAATCAAAAGCCGGAGGTTTGCCCACACAAACGACAGTGTCCGAAAAATAAAGCGATTTTTTCATGCAAATAGCCTGCATAAACTAATTCACTGCTAAACAACCTTTCTTCAGGAGCGAAGTCCTGAAAACGTGACTGAAAAATTTTACAGATCAAAGTCAGTTATTCGGAGCGCCGTTTTTAGGGTCGATTCATACTTCAATAAGGCATACGGACAAACGGACATAGGGCACACGGACAAAGCACGGTTCGTCCGTTTCTTGCAATTCATACTTTTTAGGGCAAACGGGCACTGGGACATACGGACATACGGATGTACGGGTATACAAACAAAGGTGCAATTCATACTTTTGAGCCGTATGTCCGCTTGTACGCATGCCCAAAAATTTCGGGCAAAGTTGAACAGAATTTAACTGTGCCGGATATACGAACAAAGTAAAATTATGCCGTTTAGTACGGATGAACGGACATACGGCCTAAGGGCAAACGGACATGCGGCTGAACGGACCAAATGAATGTTCTGCCGTTCATTTTGTCCGGATGTCCGTTCGTCCGTTTGCCCGTATGTCCCAATGTCCTTATATAGAAGTATGAATCGACTCTAAGGCGAATGTTTAATACGGATATAAAAATTGTCAGTTTATGGTTTTCCAACGGAGAGGGGGAGGGTGGTATCACCGCTACCTTTGTTAGTTCAATACACACTTGAAACTGGCAATAGAAATACTCAAAATTTAGCTACCGATAATACGTAGCCGATTTTTATCATGTTGCTGTTGTTGCTATCCTACATAGTCTACAATTATGCTATATGATAATAGAAACGATGCTGCAGGATGTTAAGTATGTTAAGTTACAGTGCCGTGTCCACTTTTCGGTACGTTGTTCGCTCTGGCTGCGTGACATGTGCATAGAGGACCAACATACAGACCTGTAGACGTAAATGCAGCGTGTGCGCTGCCTTTGTGAGAATTTTAAACCTTGCGTGAAAATTTTGGGTTCACACTAGGACTTCAGCACCTCTAAACTAGTGTTGTACCGTCAGAGAATTTTGGTTTAGTTTTAGTTACAGTTTTTGGTATAAACAATATTTTTTATAAGTTTTAAGTATGGTTTTAGTATAACCCTTACTTTCAGTTAGGTTTCAGTTATAGTTTTGGTAGAAGGCGTATTTTAGTTTCGTGGTGGCTGAGATGGCGTGGCGTGGTGTGGCATGGTGTGGCTAAGATCCGTCCCAAAATTTCTTCTGAGTTTGCCTAAGCCGGGAAATGACTGAAACCCGGTTTTAGTCACACTATTGGCCCTGGCCGGATTTGAGTCAAATTATGGTCCGGGCAATTTTTAGTAATTTTCCGGCCTAAAAAGTACAAAACTAACAAAGGGCCGGCTTTTAGGTAATCACGGCCCGGACCGGGACGGGTCGTGTTTTAATAACCACTAGCCACCTCGAAATTTCAAGTAAATTTTTTTGCTGAGGCTATTTTGTCTAATAGAACTTCTCAGGGAATTTTTATAAAATAATATTTTATTGAAGCAGTAAAAGCTATATTTACTCAGTCAATCGGTGACTACTCACTAGTTTCAATATATGATCAAAACAATTTGCAACTAAGTTGTCAATCTCATAGCGATCTGCAATAAGAACGCTAAATCAGTGGTGTTATACAACAAAGCGGGGTATTCTTGACTTAAGGTGGTAGTGTCGCCAAAGCAGTTTTGAGAAACTAGTGAAATGCCATATGGTGTCCAATAAATACTGCCAATATTGCCACTAGACTACCAATATCTACCAATATTTTGAACCAATCACCATTTGTGAGCCAGACATCACACAATAGAGATATAAAAGTGCAAAAAATCAAGCCATATACCAGATTGGCCAGCTTGAACGGAAAATTTGAAAAAAAACGTGGGCTGCTAATTAGAATTGTGAAAATTGCGGCGCAAATTCACAATTCAAGCCAGCATAAAAAACTACAATTATGTTTATGAAACCAACAATTGTGGCCACAATCCTAGGATTGTAGCAGCCTGAAAAGTCGCGCACCTAAACGTGTGAGAGTACCTACAATTGAAGCGTTTATGAAATCATTGTGAATCTACAATTGTAGGCTTTCACAATTGTGGGCGACTTGGTAAAACTGAAATTCTACAATTGTAGTCCACAATTGTAGGAATGTAATTGTATGAAACCATTTTCGTATTGAAGTATTTCCTTAAAAATTCTTTTTCTACACTTTTCTAGTTGGAATACGTTTATTTAATAACTTTTTAGATTTGAAATAACTGTTTCGCAGTTTAGTTGCCCAACTCGGGTGTAATTTCTTCACAACTGTCTGCTACAATGTAGCCTTGTAGCAAAAAATTTTACAATTGTGTATTACAATCGTAGGATTGTGGAAGAACAATCCTACGATTGTGAATTCACAATTGTAGCATCACATAAAATACACAGCTGGTTTATGAAACCACTTTTTGCTACAATTGTAGTTTCTCCGTGTTGTCGCGCGCTTGCTACAATTGTAGGATTGTAGTTTTATGAAACCGGCCCCTGGCATCTATTTGTCGACCAAATGGCCATTATGTGTTGACACTAGTGGAAAGTGGTTGAATCACACGTAACCGTAATGTCTTGCTTAAAAAGACTACCTATTAAGCAGCTCAGGTGTGGAGTGTGGACGCGTACACGCGGATTGGGTTGGGTCTAAAAATTTGAGCCGTGGGTTGACCCGCGGGTACCCACTTCAGGTTGCGCGGGTCGACAAAATTTTTCCGACCCGCGAAATCTGAAAAAATTACCGTGTCGGACTCCAATTTTACAGAAACTCAAGACTGCGTAAAGTGCGATTGGTTTAAAGTACCAACGTAAACAATGTACACTGTGCAGATTAAAATTATACATGGGCATCAGCTAAAAACACTTAATCATCAGTTTAGGTTATGGCCATACAGTGGTGGATCAAAGTGGGTCTCGGGTCAGGTTTTACGGCGCGGGTTGGGTCGCGGATTATCCGCGAGTGTCGAGCCAGCCGCGGGTTGGGTCGGGTCTAGGGTCGAAAATTTTGACCCACGTCCACCCCTGAGGCAGCTAGGATTATTATCCGCTTATATTCAATTTTGCAGTTGAACATATGCCGAGTAGGTACATTGATGTTTCAGTCACTCATCGACGCCACTCGCTTGAAAATAGGAACAAAAGGGAAAAATTAGTTGTCAACATCTTCAATTTACATGCAAAAATTTTAACCAGGGCCCGATTGATCGAAGCGAAATGTTCGTCATCGAAAATGTTTGTCATCAAAAATGTTCGTCATCGAAAATTATTTTGATGACAAGCTTTGGTCTTTTAGAACATTATTAAGTTCTAAAAGACAAAAACTCGTCATCGAATATTCATTTCAACGGCGAACATTTCAACAGAGCTCGAGACATCCGTTGAAACGTTCGCCGTTCAAATAAATTTTCAATAACGATCATTTTTGATGACAAACATTTTCGATGACGAACATTTGTTATATTTTTGTGTTATGTTCGTCATCGAAAATGTTTCCATCAACCCAATATTTTCGATGGCGAACATTTTCGATGACAAACATTTCTGATGACGAACATTTCGTTTCGATAAATCGGGGCCAGAACTGACTTTCACAACCCTATCCCTCTTAAATTAAATATCGAACTCAATGTCGAAGTTGTGCTTACTTTGAGATAAAAATTTTATGTAGATAAGCACATCTCGAACTTTACTACACTCGTGTTGAAACTCTCTAGTCTTCGAGATTAAAGTAGGCTATTAGTCAAGTGTGGGTTATAGCACGATGTAGTGCAGTGCATAATGATGCAGTTCCGTGCATATTGCCTGAAATTAATATGCATGGCCGCAGAGGTGGCCGCGCAAAAAATGTTGTGCAAACGTTACTATCACTTTCACATCACATCAACATCACCATACCGCAAACAACAACATCAACATCAACGTCAATTCACAACAACAAATTGTATAATAGTATCCACAAGCCTGATTTTTCATGACGTTTTTTTACATCCCTAGATCTGAGATATTAGTATCGTAAGATTTCAGTGTTCGATAAATAGAACTAGATATGCTGATTATTACAATTTTTTGAAAAAACTAATAATTACAATGTTCCATAAATAGAACTAAATATCCGATCTGAAGTAGTTTTTAGTTTAACAAATCACCTGTTGATTACAGTTTTTCAAACATGACATACATCGTCAGCATTTCTCTTTGTCTTTCTGTTTTTGCTGTGTTCCACGTCAGCGGCATAGAACGTCTTTATCCCCGCGTTTTGCAACACATCGAGTTGGGCAGCTCATATGCCAAGACTGCCGCACAGATTTTGCGAGAACATCCCTGCAAACATCCAGTCATCATCCAAGTGACCAACTTGCTGCAGGAAACATTGGAAAATGGCTATTATGGTCCACTTTTTAATCGGTAAATAGTTGAGCGCTGTTTTAATTCCAGTAAATGACTGACCGTAAGATTCAATCAGGATTTTTGACTTAGGAGGCTTAGACTTTGGGAATAGGGTTATCCCAGAATCTGATGCAGGGATAAATATGTATGTTATATCAAAAGTACATAATAGCGTCTCACTCTATATAGAAGAAGAGTGAGACACTCTCCAGCCTGCCTGTGTTCTAGCACAGGCAGATGCGCTGGACGTTTTCAGGCTACATGTTGACATTCTGTGCAACATGTGGCTGGCCAATCAACGCGTAGATTCTCTGCGTAAAACACTTTAGTATACAATCGCTGATGCGTTGATAAGCATTCAGACAGTAATATAAGGTTAATAACTCATGATTTATTCATAGTCTGCTTGCAAAAACATTAAAAAAGGTTTGCGAAAGTGAATGAGAAACTTTTGAGATATAAACTTTTCTGAATTTCTTAAAAATTTCTCAATCAATTTCGTTGAAAGTTTGCCAAAATATCCCCAAAGGTATTTGTGAACCTTTTGAATGTTTTTGCAAGCAGACTATAAATAAATAATGAGTTATTAACCTTTTATCCCTATCCCGTTTTATGATTAGAGCACGTGCAAAGGCGTCTGGCCAATCAGAGAATAGGAGCTCTCTTCTGATTGGCCAGCCACATGTTGCACAAAATGTCAACATGTAGCCTGAAAACGGCCAGCGCATGTGTCTTCATAGAACACAGGCAGGCTGGAGAGTGTTTCACTCTTCTTCTATATAGAGTGAGACGCTATTATTTACTCTTGTTTGTATGTAAATATGTAAATTTGTCGTCCACAAATATTTTACAAATCGAGTTTTAGAATTTATAAAATAAAATTTATTTAATTTATAAAATAAAAAAATTTTAAATTTAAAAAAAAACTAAATTTTTAAAAAAGTCCCGGACGACATTAACACAAAAATTTTCCGGCCTAAAACGGATAAAAGTGTCCCCCCAAATACGTTCGCGGCATTGTCACCCACCGGTGGGTGACATCATGTTCCCCTGATACGCATGTCACACACCGGTGGGTGCCGACAACATACTCGACAAAGTGAACTAAAATTTTTCACTACGCCTAATAGAAGCAGCCCAAATTGTTGCACTAGTGGACCCAAATATGGAAGATATAAAAATTGCCAAGAAAATTACCTATAGCAAAATGAAGAACAAGCGCCCTTTGTTGACCAAAGAGCGCCTTATATTCCTCCGGAACTTTTATCCAGATAAAAGTGTCCTCCAGGATAAAAATAGTATGTGCCATTAAGCATAGAGAATAAAGATAAAGAAAAAATCAAATATAAAAAATAGGTTCTGAAACATCAAAAAACGTTTTTTCTAAATATTTTGGCAGTTCGCTTCAACAAAATTGACTAGGGAACTTTTAAGATACCTATGGCGTTTGTTAAGATTCTTTTAATTAATTTTGGCGAAAATATGCCCAAATATATACAAACAACATTCTGAGACGTTTTTATAACCCAATATTCTTTATCTTTACCTTTCTCTTTTATCTTTAACGCGGGACATTCTCAATATGCTTGTCCGGGGGAACATTTTTTCTGATAGTTTTGTCCTGGGGGACACTTATCCAAATATTTTTGACCAAGTCGGGGGTCAATTTTATTCAAAGAGAAACAAACGCATTTATCCTTATAATAATGGCCGGTGGAGGCCAAACTTAGTCGCTTTTTGTGAAGCATTAGAGTCGATTCGTACTTACAGCTGCATGTCCGTTCAGCCGACAAAATGACAAAATAATGACGTCACAATGAGTAATAATGACGTCATAATGGGCAAAAAAGCACTGGCTGATCCACTGCACTAAGGCTGCTAGTGTCGTCAGTCTGCAGGCTGAACGGACATACGGCTGTAAGTATTAATCGAGCATGCTAACCTAATAACCTTATGCTTCTCGTACGCCGGCGAGCACGGAATTGTTTTATGCACAGTAACATTTAAGAAAGTCTACGAGTTGTGAAAGTTGACGCAATGGCGCAGTTTTATTTTAATTAATTAAGTTTTTTTATTGTTTAGAAGTGTGTACAGACTGCTGACTATCAAAAGCACTAAACAAGAGCAAGTAATTGTGTGTTTGGACGAAAAGACAAGAAAAAATTGGGCAACCTATCCAGCCTCCGCGTTTTGGACGGTTTCAAGAGAAAACGTGACGATTGAAATCGCTTGGTGAGTTACATGAGACTATTTGTATAGTACAGCTCAAAATTAATATCATATGACTCCGGAGTCAGCATCACTGACTTCATTTTGCAGTCACTGACTGCAGTCAACTTATTGTCGTCACAGGTCCAATTTACTTCCGGTACCTTTGAAATTCATTAACTGACTCCGGAGTTAGAGTCAGTGACTGCGGAATCAGCATCACGTTAGTCATCACTATATTTATATGGCTTAGAAACTTTGCTTTCACATGTGTATACGTGCAGCAAATTTTTTGATAGTGATGACTAAGGGGATGCTGATTCCGCAGTCACTGACTCTGACTCCGGAGTCAGCTAATAAAAGTCAAAACTACCGAAAATAACATTGAACCGGTGAAGGTCAATAGCTTGACTGCAGTCAGTGACTGCGAAATGAAGTCAATGACGCTGACTCCGGGTTCATATGATGTTATTTTTGAGCTGTACTGTAGTTGATTTACAATCGTGAATCAAAGATTACTTTGGAAAATCAAATCTGAAACATTACACAGATATTAGCAGTGGTTGGCCTGCTATAAGTTATTCCTGCCGCCACCTCAGTGGCAAAAATGGTGAGTTCAAGTTTCCCAAAACGTCGGGACAAGCTCCACCTAACATTTAGAAAAAGCCGGAGCAAGCGTCCCGGGACCGAAACTCCATGTATATATGTACAAGTACGGTATTTTTCTATTTATGGTCAATAATTGATTAAAATCAGTATATTTTGGTATTTAGCGCAGCTGTTAGAGTATCAATTAATGCCATACATTGGACAAAGCCGCAGTATGTCACAGTATTTGCAGGAATAAAAGTTGATGCATATAAGAATACAGGCTAATCTCATAAAAAAACTTTCCATTCTCCCCACTTGCTACGACACTGAAAGACTTGGCTACAAGTCAAAAATCATTACAACTTAGTTGTGGACAAACTTTTTGGGCCATTGGGAGGTATCCCAATTGATTGGTGGCCTCGATATGGGGGCGCGACCAAACTGGGGGTCCGTGTCAAATGGTGGGCATCCACGACCAAAAAACACAGAACACCTTAATACTTTAAATGAAATTGATATGCATTAATAAAACGCTTCCCATCTCAACTTTTACTTTATTGATAAATTATCAAAAAATATAGAATTTATCGGCAGCCACGGGTAGGATTCACAAAATGCGTTTAACTTAGACCCAGTTCAAGTCTCACACTGCGTTTAAACACAGTCTAGCTAAACAAACGTTTAGACCCAGTCTAAGATTACATATGATTAGCGTGTAAAATTTGTTCTTTCTTCGTGTTCAAAATTTGATAAAGTTCTATGCTTGATTCACGAGCTCAGTCTAAGGGCCTATTCCTTTACCGGATTAAAAGGACTGGACTTATTTTAGTCCGAGGTTTTGGAATGGCAAATCGGACTAAACAGACTAAACGAGTTAAAATAAGTCTACGGTTTAATTTTAGTCTGACCCCATTCCAAAACTACCACTGGACTAAACGGATTTAACATACACACTTAATATTAGCGTGCATAGTTAAGTCCGTTTAGTCCGACTAAAAAGCAGCGCGATAAAAGTTAAGTCCGTTTAATCCGGAGGTTTCGGATTGGCGTTTCTAAGCTTAATTTTTAAACAGTTTAGTCCGATTATAATTAACCCTTTAATCCGGTAAAGGAATAGGCCCTAAGTTAAACGTTCGTTTAACTTAAGTTAAACGTTCGTTTAACTTAAACGCTCACTAGTGTTAAATTTAGACTAGCCTTTTGGCTAGTCTAAGGTAGGGTTGTTTCAATTATGAATTTATTTTCATTTTCAATACCATTATCAATTTTTAGACTAATTATTTTCAATTTCTATACCATTATCAATTTTTTCGTAAAATATTTTCAATTTCAATTTCAATGTTCCAATTATTTTCAATTTTAATTATTTTTTCAATTTTTTTCTCAACTTGCATACAAGTATATTTGCTATGCCAATAGAAACGATTTGTATTAAAAAATGACCCCAATGTTGTTCAGTGAGGGCACAGCTACAGCAATGTTTGTGTGAATCGAGACTATTATGTTAACATAATTGATATTAAAATTGGAAGTATAGTTTCAATTTCAATTTCACTTAAAGTATTTTCAATTTTAATACTATTATCAATTTTTGACCAAATTATTTTCAATTTCAATACCATTATCAATTTTAGGCTAATCATTTTCAATTTCAATATCAATTAATAATTGATATTGAAATTGAAATTGAAAGTGGGTTTCAATAGGTAAGAGGGTAGTGTCGCGAAAGCAGTCGATTTTGCGCGATTGTAAAACTTGTTCAGTAAAATGTTAGAAATTGTTCCTTCTATATTTTAAAAATCTACCAAAAGGCAAATTATTTTGCCAAGTTTCAGCAAAATTGGTGCAGCATATAGTTTGCAATAATGCCTCAAAGTCGGGAAAATGACGAAAAAAAACCTATTCACATTCCATTTTTTAGTCACATTTATGAATTTTTCTGTTTAATTTTTTACACAGACTAATAGCGCATAAGTTGTAGTTTATGCACACAAAATTTAGTGCAGATTACTGTAGCGGCTGTGGAGTAATACTAGTTTGAACTGTGAAGGTGTACTTAAACTGTAAAATAGTAACAGCAATAATGATAAATTGTGGAAAATCTAGACGCTTATTTTCAAATCAGAAGAAAAACGAACCTTCAATTTTCTTTTTTCTTATTTGTCGCAAAAAATTGTGCGTCCACACATGATGTGTACTTCACAAGCTGGCCAATCTGATATCTGGCTTGATTTTTCGAACTTTTATGTCCCTATTGTGTGATGTCTGGCTTACTAATGACGATTGGTCCAAGATATTTGTCAATATTGATAGTGTGATGTCTGGCAGTAATTATTTGATACCATACAGCGTTGGACTAGTTTCTCATTGCATGTACTACTTCAAAACAAAAAGTTCTATTTTCACAGCCTATGAGCAAAACTACTTTCGCGACACTACCCCCTTAAGGGGGTAGTGTCGCGAAAGCAGTTTTGCTCATAGGTTGCAAAAAGAGATATTTTTGCTTTGAACTTGTACGTTCACTGAGAAACTAGTCCAATGCTATACTGTGTTAAATAAGTACTGTCAGACAGTAGACTACCAATATCTATTAATATCTTGAACCAATCACCGATTGTAAGCCAGACATTACACAATAAGGACATGATAATTCAACTAATTCAGCCAGATATCAGATTGGCCAGCTTGTGAAGCACACATAATGTGTCGACGCACAGTTTTTTGCCACAAATAAGAAAAAAGAAAAATGAAGGTTCGTTTTTCTTTTGATTTTAAAACAAGCGTCTAAATTTTTCACAATTTATCATTATTGCTGTGAGTACTTCACTGTTTACGCTCAGTTTCACAGTTCAAACAGGTATTACTCCGCAACCACTCAAGTAATTTGCACTAAATTTTGTGTGCATAAACTACAACATATTTCCTTTTAGTCTATGTAAACAAACTAAACAAATAAGTTGATAATTGTGACGAAAAAATCGAATGTGAATAGGTTTTTAAAACGTCATTTTTCCGACTTTGCGACCTCACTGCAAACAGTATACTGCATCAGTTTTAATGAAACTTGGCGAAAGTACTTGCCTCAACATATGTTTTCAAAATATATAAAGAACTATGTCTTATCTTTTTCCAAAAATGTTTTACAGTTACGCAAAATCGACTGCTTTCGCGACACTACCCCCTTAAATGAAATAATTTAAACAACCCTAGTTTAAGGTTAGTCTAAGTATTTATTATTATTTTATTTAAGTATTTTTGGACATTTTTGACTTATGATTTTACTTTGTTCTTATTCAACTAATAGGCTAGTAATATCGTGTATTATCGTGTCTGTTTTACTTTTTAGACGTTAATATACGTTCATATGATAGTTAATGTGGATAATCTAGTTTTATAATAGGAAAATTAATGTCAATTTTTAATTAATATAATTGTATGTTAATTAGTAAATTTATTAGTTTATGTAACAATTGTCAAATTTTCTTCTTAACTACGTAACTAACTTGAATTTTAAATTAACTTTTATTAAAAATTATTTTTTTTACCCAAATTAATAGTTTTGTCGGTGTGTATTAAAGCACTGTCTAAGCTACTAAAACGGTGCAAAAAATTTAAACCGTAAAAACTATAAAATTTTATGAACAAGCACTTTTGTTGACGAGCGCACATATTTTGACATGACGACAATAAGTATTATTTTGCCGTATCGGTAAAATTAGGCGCGGCACGCATCAACATTTTTGTCAGTACTTAGTTTTAGTAGTTTTCTACTTAGTAGCAGTTTTCTACTTAGTTTTTCATTTTTAATCGATTCTGAAAATCTGTCCGACATTTACATTTTCCGTATGTGTACCTAAGTACATACAATTTAAGAATTGACCGCTGATTTAACATAGGGGCCTATTCCTTTACTGGATTAAACGGCTGGACTTATTTTAGTCCGAGGAATGACAAGTCGGACTAAACGGACTAAACGGTTTAAAATAAGTCAGCGGCTCAATTTTAGTCCGAACCCATTCCTAAACTACCACTGGATTAAACTTTAGTCCGATCCCATTCCTAAACTGCCACCGCTTGACCTCAGCTGCTACTAGACCCTTTGTCGGCTCCAAAGGGCATGCTGGGCAAGCTGTCAAAAATTGACAGCTAAAGAAAACGAAAACGAAAGAAAGTAAGAAATTGAAAGAAAACGAAAGGAAAACGAAAACGAAAATGAAAAAGAAAACGAAAGAAATAGCAGCTGAAAAAAAACGTAGCTGTAACTTTCCGGTGCCCCCAATTAAACGCTTGCTACTTATGACTATCTTAATCGATTTGGACAATCTATATATCAAATTGTAGCTGAATCATTGGGCTATTTTATGTTGCATTTTAATATCAGTTTAAAAAACGTGTTCCAAAAAATCTTCGTCAAAAATGCTTATTTTGGTCAATTTTTAACAAATTCTTGTCAAAATTTTAAAATTTAAAAAAAAGGGTTTTTTAAAAATTTTTTGGATATGTTATTTTAATCAAAAAATGTATTTAATTAATTTACTCAAGTCGGATTCGAAAGTCAAACAGGCGTGGTCAAGGCGAACGCTTTAACCACTCGGCTACGACGCCCTGAACGATAAGGTGCTAAATAGTCTTTATTGT
>JASANF010002793.1:0-20670 GCA_030248245.1 Trissonchulus sp. WLG1_4 | reverse complement strand
ACTAAAAGAAAGTATGTTGTAGTTTATGCACACAAAATTTAGTGCAAATTGCTTGAGTGGTTGCGGATTAATACCTGTTTGAACTGTGAAACAGTGCGTAAACAGTGAAGTACTCACAGCAATAATGATAAATTGTGAAAAATTTAGTCGCTTATTTCAAAATCAAAAGAAAAACGAACCTTTATTTTTTATTTTTCTTATTTGTGGCAAAAAACCGTGCGTCGACACGTTATGTGTGCTTCACAAGCTGGCCAATCTGATATCTGGCTGAATTAGTTGAATTATCATGTCCTTACTGTGTAATGTCTGGCTTACAATCGGTGATTGGTTCAAGATATTGGTAGATATTGGTAGTCTACTGTCTGGCAGTACTTATTTAACACAGTATAGCATTGGACTAGTTTCTCTGTGAACGTACAAGTTCAAAGCAAAAAGATCTCTTTTTGCAACCTATGAGCAAAACTGCTTTCGCGACACTACCCCCTTAAGGGGGCGCTCCGGGAATCGGGGGTTACATCGAAAATTGGCAAAAAAGTTGGCAAATGTCAAACTTTACTATACATATATGTAGTATGGAACAAAAGAACACTGGAGTCAAAATTTAAAATCACGTGATTATGTCACGTGATTCCCAGAGCACCAAACGTGAGTGAATTTTCGGCAAAAGATAACTCTGTTTATACTTTGCCTATAGTCACACTTTATATACCAAAATGTAGCTTATGAGTTTCTCGAGTTGAACATTATTTTGGTTTTTAACATTTATGTCGGATTTGGATGAAAAATGTCATTATGTGTTTTCGAAGTCGAACTCTGAGCAACAAAATTCATATAAAAAATTTTCTAAGCTTTATTTTAAAAAACTAAAAAATTGTTCAACTGCGCAGAGCCTCAGACTATAATTGTGCAAAATTTTGTAGAAAAATATCTTACCAGCTTTTTATAATCGAATGCCGAAAATTTGGTTTTGTATTCACACAGCCTATATTTGAGTATGCTGCTTCTGAAAATGGTTTTTTGTGCGATTTTTTTGCACAGAACGCAATAAAATTGTTTTAATTTTTCATTACGGCTAATAAAATTTACGTATCGTCTGTTTGGAAAACCTCAAAAAGCGTTGGTGCACTGGCTTACTCGCTGAATTTGTGTAAAAGTCGAATAAAATCAGTAAATTATCCAATTTTTTCCAAATTTTTTGCTATGGAGATATGCAAGTCAAAACATCAGAAATAGTATTTTGGGCAACTTTCCTTCAAGATTGACAGGTATTTTTGGCTGTTTTTACAAAATACGGCCCAAATCCTTGATTCCCGGAGCGCCCCCTTAAGGGGGGGCTACCTGTATAAGTGAAAATTTTAGGTTCTCCAATTCGCTTCAAATTTCCGCACAATGTAGCCCCAGGAAAGGCGCATCGCAGATGTAACAAACTGGAGCCAATGCTTTTGCCAAATGTTTACTATGGGCTCCCAAAAATTCAATTTTACGTGTAAATCATAGGCGCAAAAAAAGTTTTTTGTGCTCACAAAGCGTTCGTTTACTCGAAATTTTTGTTAATACTGACGACGTTGATTTTTACATGATTCGATAGCCTAATGTCATATCTCAACCTCTATGATCCATTTTTTTAAATTTTTGCCTGTGGCCTGAGCAATGACGCAAAAATTAAAATCACTCAAATTTGGCGGGCGTAAAAAACGGCCATTTTTTCACATTTCGCACTCGATTTTAGAATTGAAAATACATATCAAAAATCCGGATCATACGATTTTGCGCATACATATGGGCTGCTACTATGCCAAGTTTCAGCCTGATTGGCTCGATGTGGTTTGTGTTCGAACTGTCCAAGTAAGGGCTACTTTTAGGCTTTTGTACGCACTTTTGCCTATGTAAATACACTGACAAACGCACTGGACCAAAAGTGCACCTTCAAGCTTAATTGTTCTTATCTGAGGTTGGGGTGCCTTGGGGGAGTAACATATGTGAAAATAAGCAAAATTGGAGAACTTTGATTTTTGACCTGGGTAGCCCCCCCCCTTAAGGTGGCACTCCTGGGTCCGAATTCACATACTATGGCCCGTATTCACATACTAAGTGTAACGCTTAAACTTAGTGTTTACACTTAGTGTTAGCGCTTATAAGCGCTAAGTGTTATTCACATACTTAGTGTTTATTTAAGCGCTTAGCAAACACTAACGCTTAACTTAGCGTTTCAATTTTGTATTCACATACTTAAAATTTAGTGTTTGGCTTAGAATTAAGCGCTTAAGTTTAGGGACCTCGGGAGCTCCCTAAGCGCTAAGCGCTTAGTTAGGGGATGGTGTGGGGAAGGGATAGGGAGAGTGGGGGAGGTTTTTGGCCGCCATGGGAAGAAAGGGCATGCAATTTAGGATATATTAGTGACATTTTCCGACCAATTCGATCCATTTTGCTCTTTAATCGCCAAAAATAAAAAATGCACTTTGTTGTCCAAATTCGTTTTTTTACATTTTTGAGTAGAGCATCTTAATCGAAGTAATTTTTTTTCAAGAACTTCTATTTGAAAATTTATTTTTTTCACGATATGCCCCCTGAAACGTGTAGAGCTGATTTTGCATTTTTCAGGAATCCACCTGCTGAAAACATTTTTTACAAATGTATAGTTCGAGAAAAATATATATTATTAATAAGAAATAGTAACTTAAATAAATCTACAATCGGATTTATAAATACATACCAAATGGATATGCCGATAAATAACGAATTCCGGATCCACATCAAGCAGGGAGCGCACTCCAAGCCAAAGCCAAAACTAAGCACAAAAGTTGCTAAACGCTAAGTTTAGTATAACACTAATTTTTAAGCGTTTATTTTGTGAATAACAGTTTAGTACAAATTAAGCGCTAACACTTAGCAAACGCTTAGCGTTAGTATGTGAATAACTCTTAGTATGTGAATTCGGGCCTAAGAGTTATTCACATACTAACGCTAAGCGCTTTGCTAATTCAGCCAGATATCAGATTGGCCAGCTTGTGAAGTACATGTAATGTTTTGACGCACAATTTTTTCCAACAAATAAGAAAAATAAAAAATGAAGGTTCGTTTTTCTTTTGATTTTAAAATAAGTGTCTAAATTTTTCACAATTTATCATTATTGCTGTGAGTACTTCACAGTTTACGCACAATTTCACAGTTCAAACAGGTATTACTCCGCAACCACTGAAACAATTTGCACTAAATTTTGTGTGCATAAACTAGAGCATATGTGCTTTTAGTCTGTGTAAAGAATTCAAACAAAAAGTTTTTTAATTGTGACGAAAATATCAAATGTGAATAGGTTTTCAAAACGTCATTTTTCCGACTTTGCGGCTTCATTGCTAACTGTATGCTGCATCAGTTTTGCTGAAACTTGGCAAAAATATTTGCCTTGAAACATATTTTTAGAATATATAAATAACAATGACCTATCTTTCACTGAAAAAGTTTTATAGACGCGCAAAATCGACTGCTTTCGCGACACTACCCCCTTAAGCGCTTAATTCTAAGCCAAACACTAAATTTTAAGTATGTGAATACAAAATTGAAACGCTAAGTTAAGCGTTAGTGTTTGCTAAGCGCTTAATTAAACACTAAGTATGTGAATAACACTTAGCGCTTATAAGCGCTAACACTTAGTGTAAACACTAACTTTAAGCGTTAGTGTTGGTATGTGAATACGGGCCCTGAAATGTGGGTTTTGGCCATTATTTTGAAAACGCGCAAAAATAAACATGCGTCGTAAGAACAAAAGTTGTTCAGAAGTAAATTTCCTTCAATTTGCTGTAAGGCCGTGTTTACATTGAGCTTTTTTTCAGCTGCTCGAGCAGCTGAAAAAAAGCTGCAGCTTTTTTTCGACGTTTCCGGCATTTTTTCAGCTGCTCGAGCAGCTGGAAAAAAGCTGGAGCAGCTGGAAAAAAGCCGGAGCAGCTGAAAAAATGCGGGAACTGCAGCGTTGTCATAGCAAAGGAGCAGCTAGTCCATAGTGACCGCCATAATTATCCGCTTTTTTTAAGATGCTCCAGCATTTTTTTAGTTGCTCCAGCTTTTTTCCAGCTGCTCGAGCAGCTGGAAAAAAGCCGGAAATAGCGAAAAAAAGCTGCAGCTTTTTTCAGCTGCTCGAGCAGCTGAAAAAAAGCTCAATGTAAACACGGCCTAAATATCACATAAAAATTTTTTTGAAAATTTTTGAGCTAATTTTCAGCAAGAAAAATAGATTGGCCCGAATTCACATACTAAGAGTTATTCACATACTAACGCTAAGCGTTTGCTAAGTGGTTAGAGCTTAATTTGTACTAAACTGTTATTCACAAAATAAACGCTTAAAAATTAGTGTTATACTAAACTTAGCGTTTAGCAACTTTTGTGCTTAGTTTTGGCTTTGGCTTGGAGTGCGCTCCTTGCTTGATGTGGACCCGGAATTCGTTATTTATCGGCATTTCCATTTGGTATTTATAAATCCGGTTATAGATTTATTTAAATTACTATTTCTTATTAATAATATATTTTTTTCTCGAACTATAAATTTGTAAAAAATGTTTTCAGCAGGTGGATTCCTGAGAAATGCAAAATCAGCTCTACATGTTTCAGGGGGCATATCGTGAAAAATATAAACTTTCAAATAGAAGTTCTTGAAGAAAAATTACTTCGATTAAGATGCTCTACTCAAAAATGTAAAAAAACCAATTTGGACAACAAAGTGCATTTTTGATTTTTGGCGATTAAACGAGCAAAATGGATCGAATTGGTCGGAATATGTCACTACTCACTATATATCCTAAATTGCATGCCCTTCCTTCCCATGGCGGCCAAGAACCTCCCCCACTCTCCCTACCCCTTCCCCACACTATCCACTAACTAAGCGCTTAGCGCTTAGGGAGCTCCCGAGGTCCCTAAACTTAAGGGGGTAATTGCGTTTTTAGGTGTTTTTTTAAAAAGCCATAGCTCAGCGTTTACAAATTCAAATCACAAGCGGTCTTTTGCATTAGGTAGAACAATATCTTTCCTAAATGTATGCCATACCTTGAAATTTAACCTGTGATTTTCTTTCCAGTATAAGCGACTAAAGAAAGGTCCTTTCCAAAATATTAAAATTTTTTACAAAAAGTTTGCGCCACAGCTCTGAATCATACGAATACCTGTTGGGGCTGAAAGTTGGTAAGGTTTTTGACATGTTTAAAATCCCCAGGCATGTCCCCCACTTTTTTAATAACTAGTCAATTTATTGAGAAAATAGCTGAAAAGCAAACGCACCGAAAATTTAAGATATTTTCTTGAAATTAAACCCCTCTAAAAATGTCCACAGGTGAAATTTCAAAAAAGTGAGAGACATGCCTGGGGATTTTGACCTTTACAATACTGTCCCAAAAATTTATGCTCAGGCGTCACTTATAAGTTGAGTACTGGTGGCGCAAAGTTTACATAGAAATCACAAAAACCTCGAAAACGCAACTACCACCTTAAGCGCTTAATTCTAAGCCAAACACTAAATTTTAAGTATGTGAATACAAAATGGAAACGCTAAGTTAAGCGTTAGTGTTTGCTAAGCGCTTAAATAAACACTAAGTATGTGAATAACACTTAGCGCTTATAAGCGCTAACACTTAGTGTAAACACTAACTTTAAGCGTTAGTGTTAGTATGTGAATACGGGCCATTTTCACGGAAACGCCTTCACAAGCCAGTGCATTTACACGTATGTAATGAATTTGAATGACTGAAAAACACAACCAGCTGCGTTTTAGTTAAACATACTTTAAAACTTTCGGTGTTCTATTGA
Source organism: Trissonchulus sp. WLG1_4 (assembly GCA_030248245.1). Lineage (NCBI taxonomy): Eukaryota > Metazoa > Nematoda > Enoplea > Enoplida > Ironidae > Trissonchulus > Trissonchulus sp. WLG1_4. The sequence goes on along the minus strand of JASANF010002793.1, from coordinate 14,880 downwards.
GTGTGGTGTAATTTTCTTGTGAACTAACGCAATATTTTTTGCATGAGACAGAAATATAGTGCGTGTGAATACAAACGCAAATTTTCGGCTTGCGATTTCAAAAAACTGGCTCAACAAAAAAAGTTAAAATTTGGCACATAAATGCACTTTGTCGTCTTCGAGCGGTCGCAAAATTTGATTTTGAGCAAATCAATAGTATTTAAAAAATGTAGTCAAAATTATGTTTTTCGAAAATCGCGATTTTAGTGTTTCTCAATGGCCCGTATTCACATACTAAGTGTTATTCACATACTAACGCTAAAGGCCGATTCACACGGTGCGTTTTTGCCGCTGCGATTTTGACGCAAAACGCAAGCCGCAGGGTGTCGCGAGCGAAACGCACCGTCTGAACAAGCTTTGCGGCCTTAGTGCGTCTCGCAGGTCAGTTTGCTGCGTCTTCATTGTTTCAAAAAAATGACAAAGTGCTAAGCAAAAATTGTTTAAACCAACACAAACGTAACATCAAAACGCAATGAAATCGCAGGTCGAATTGCAGTCTGGCGTTTAAAATGCTGCGGCAAATTCAAGACGCAGGCATTCCGCACTAAAAACGCTGCGTCTGTTCAGACATTGCGTTTTGCTTGCGGCAAGTTGCGTTTTGCCGCAGCAATCGCAGTAAAATCGCAGCGTGTGAATCGGCCTTAAAGGCCGATTCACACGCTGCGATTTTAATGCGATTTTAACGCTGCGTTTTTGCCGCTGCGGCAAAACGCAGCTTGCCGCACTCAAAACGCAATGTCTGAACAGACGCAGCGTTTTTAGTGCGAAATGCCTGCGTCTTGATTTTGTCGCAGCGTTTTAAACGCCAGACTGCTACTCGACCTGCGATTTCATTGCGTTTTGATGCTGGGGATGTCTTAGCATAAACAAATTTCGCGGACCAATTTGTCATTTTTTTGAAACAGTAAAGACGCAGCAAACTGACCTGCGAGACGCACTAAGGTCGCAAAGCTTGTTTAGATGGTGCGTTTCGCTTGCGACACTCTGCGGCTTGCGTTTTGCGTCAAAATCGCAGCGGCAAAAACGCACCGTGTGAATCGGCCTTAAGGCCGATTCACATGCTGCGATTTTACTGCGATTTTGCCGCAGCGTTTTTGCCGCTGCGGCAAAACGCAGCTTGCCGCACGCAAAACGGACTGTCTGAACAGACGCAGCGTTTTTAGTGCGGAATGCCTGCGTCTTGATTTTGCCGCAGCGTTTTAAACGCCAGACTGCAATTCGACCTGCGATTTCATTGCGTCTTGAAGCTGCGGACGTGTAGGTTTAAACAATTTTCGCTGAGCAATTTGTCAATTTTTTGAAAGAGTAAAGACGCAGCAAACTGGCATGCGAGACGCACTGATGCCGCAAACTTTGTTCAGATGGTGCGTTTCACTTGCGACACGCTGCGGCTTGCGTTTTGCGTCAAAATCGCAGCGGCAAAAACGCACCGTGTGAATCGGCCTTTAACGCTAAGCGTTTGCTAAGCGCTAAGCGCTTAAGTATGTTTAGCATGTTAGAAGTTCAAGTTTGTGAATAACACTTAGCGCTTATAAGCGCTAACACTAAGTGTAAACACTAAGTTTAAGCGTTAGTGTTAGTATGTGAATACGGGCCTATCGATCATATCCATGTAAAATGACTTTTTGCGACCGCTCGATCACGTTAAGGCGAGCAAAATGAGCTATTGGTTGTGCAACAGCTGTGAAGAGAAATCGCAAGCAGAAATTCCACTCACGTTTGGTCTACAGCGAATGCTAATTTGTCTCAATCAACTTCATTTTTTGTGTTTAGGCATACTTTTACACCAGCTTGCCATTGTGCATCTAAAATTGGCCCCAGACAGCTGTTTTTCGAAAAGTCACATTTCAGGAGCGCCACCTTAATATATACAACCTTGCAGATATATATAAGTCATGTGTATACATCATAGCAGTAATGAATTAGGGGCGAGATCCCCTTGAAAGAAAATTTTGGGAAATTTTTGAAATTTCAGTGTAATTTTGGTCTACTGGGGACGTGCCAGAAAATTTTTTTAGCGGTATCATAAAACCAAAGGGGGACCACAAAAAAAGTGAAAAGAAGGGGGGGGGGGCTGAAATCGCGAATGGTGGGCTGAAATTGCGAAGGGGGGGGGGCTAAAATCGCGAAGGGGGGGGCTAAAATCGCGAAGGGGGGCTGATGTCCCCCTAGCCCCTCCCCTGGGTACGCCACTGCTATTTCCCACTCCCCCAAATCGTTTTGCGTAGTTATGTGCGTTCTGGGACACTTTCATTAACTGCATTTGTGTTGTGTGTCAAAGGAGACATAAACTACATATTATCACATATATCGTGTTTAGGAAATGAGCACGCCGTTAGCCAATTCTGAGAACAATCAAGATGCAGTGCCGGACGAAGCTTTACGTGGCTCCCAACGTCAGCGGCGTTTGCAAAAGTTGCTGATGAAAAAATTGGAAAACCAAATTGAGGTTTGAAACTTCAAGTCAACATGCGTATATGGTTATATATATATATATATATATATATATATATATATATATATATATATATATATATATATATATATATATATATATATATATAAACTGTATTATGTGCGTGTTTTTAAATGAATGCTGTTGCTGTGTGATAGTTTTTTGTTCAGACGTCCAGGTTTAAGTTATATATATATATATATATATATATATATATATATATATATATGTGTATATATATATATATATATATATATATATATAAATGTTTATACAGTGTTGTGTTATTCCTGAATCATGACGGTTACACCATGTCTAGAGTAGACTACTAGGAGGTTCAAAATGTCATATGTCTGATGACGTTAATAATGGTTTTAGGCTGGCAAGCAATATATGTAAAATAAACTGGAGGAGTCAGAAGTGGATTTGAATAATCCCTCTAAGCGGAGCACGGCATATGCAAGGAGTTGTGTACGTAAATTGTTTTTATATATATAATATATATAAATGAGTAGTTTAAGCGTGCATACACCGGACACACGGTGAAATTAGCTAAATAATGATGCATATGTACTAATGATAATAATAAATGACACATAAATATTCACCTTCATTTTAAAATTTGTTTCAAATTATGTTTATTTCAAATACTTTTTGTACTGTAAAAATACTGTTAGGTCATTTAGAATGGCACTTAAGGGGCTATTATAAATCTAAAACTTAAAATAATAGCAGATAGTTTTTACCGAGTTACAAAACACCCTATGATTATCAGATAGGACCGATTTCGCCAAATACAAATATCAGGTTTTTCATTTGGGGCCGAAAACCGATACCGAATAGTTGTGCCGAGCATCGTTACAGATGTTACTGCCGGTTTTAAAGACTAAATATTTTAAAAATATGTAGAATCAATATGGTATATAAACATTTTGCAAACGTTTGATTTTATTTATTTGTGCAAAGAATAAGTCGATACTGTTGAATCGAAGAATCTATCGAAGTAGAATACTAAAGAAAGGTGCATAATAAGCACCAGCAAAAAACTACACAACTTTGGGCTTTGACCGAAGTTTGATGATGTATGTACATATATAGGCATACGTGTACACAGGGTCTCGGTCTAGGGGCTTGTCCCCGAGGACTTTTCGGGGGATTGAACTGACAAAAACGCAAGAGTTTTTAATTCTGATATTTTGAGCTATTTTTGAGCTGTTTGCTGAAGCATTTTACAGCGATTGGGCGATTTTAGAGTTTTCAAACACCTTTTTTCAGCACCGAAGAGGGGGCTGTCCCTTGGGTCAAATGTGAGGGGAGCTTGTCCCAGACTCTCAAGAATGTGGGGGAAGGCTCCCCGGATCCATATGTATATACATCTGTGTCGTGGAGTTTGTCCGTTTTCACCCCGGCAGTCCCAGGGTCTTGAGTTGTTTTACGGGTGAAGTGGGACAGTTTTTTTTAGGACTTTGTGGGGTTTTTTTTCAGAGTCCATGAAAAACGTTTACAAAAGAAGGCTCAAGGTGCGATAAGACGCCACACAGTAGCATATCAGCGTGTAGTCTTGAAAGCAAAAAAGTTTTTCGCATCCATGAAAAATTAACACAAGTATCTGCATAAGCTAACATAACATACCATTTCATGTTTTTTAAGGGTACATTTCAGTTCAAAGTGTAGTGCTAATTGCAGGATTAATGAAAATGAGTGTAATTTTAAACGTTCATTGATTTGGAATTTCCAACTATTCGGTATTCGGTCGAAAATTTACTTTTCGGTACGAAAATGCATTTTGGTCAAAAATTTACTTTTCGGTACCGAATCCCGTTTGTGCGGTCGAAAACCGAATACCAATACCAAAGTGATTTCAATTCCATTGCCTAATAATTACATCTGAGCGAATCGTATTTTGCGTTATTACTTCGTTCAGTTACGTATTGCTCAGATGATAGTTTCAGGATGGACCGAAAATTCAGTATTCGGTATTTGGTATTCGGTTTTCGACCGAAAAACGGGTGTCGGGTTACGAAAAGTAAATTTTTGACCGAAAAACGGGTATCAGGTACCGAAAAGTAAATTTTGAGACGAAATACAAATAGTGGGAAATTCCAAATCAATGAACGTTTAAAATTAGATCTCATTTCATTAATCCTGCAATTAGCACTACACTTCGAACTGAAATGTATTCAAAAAACATGAAAGCTGTATGTTAGCTAATGCAGATACTTGTGTAGTTGTGTTAATTTTTCTTGGTGTATAAAACTTTTTTTGCTTTCAAGACGAGATTCTGACACGCCATACTGTGCGGCGTCTTAATCACACCTTGATCTTTCTTTTATAAACGTTTTTCATGGACTCTGAAAGTTTAGAAGCAGTTTAAAAACTGTCCCACTTCACCCATAAAATATCTCAAGACCCTGGGACTGCCGGGTGAAAAGGGACAAACCATATGTACACAGATGTACATGGGGTGTTGGGGGGGGCAGCTTCTTCCAAATTTGAGAGTCTGGGACAAGCCCCCCCTCACATTTGACCCATCGGGACAGGCCCCCCTCCTTGGTGCTGAAAAAAAGGTGTCTGAAAACTCTAAAATCGCCCCAAATCGCTCTTAAAATGCTTCAGCAAAAAGCTAAAAAATAGCTCAAAATATCCGAATTTTGCAAAAAAATTTTTAAAGCAAAAATTGAAAATTCTTGCGTTTTTGTCCGTTCAAGCCCCCGAAACGTCGGGACAAGCCCCTAGACCGAGATCCCGTGTATATACATTTTTGCCTATGTATATACATACCTCATCAAACTGCGGTCAGAAGTGGCTGAAGGTTGTGTAGTTTTTTTGCTGGTGCTTATTATGCATCTTTCTTTAGTATTCTACTTCGATAGATTCTTTGATTCTATAGTATCCACTTATTCTTTGCATAAATAATCAAAATCAAACGTTTCAAAAAGTTTATATAATATATATATATATATATATATATTCTGCAGCTTTAGAACCGGAGAAAACATTCTGTAACTCATGCTTGACAACTACTCGGTATTCGGTTTTCGGCAGAAAATGAAAAACCGAATATTCGGTATTTGGCGAAATTTTTTTCGGTCCCATCCTTAGTAATCATAGGGTGTTTTGTAACTCGTAAAAACTATCTGCTATTAATTTGAACTTTAGATTTATAATAGCCCCTTAAGTGCCATTATTTAAATGACCTAACAGTATTTTTACAGTACAAAAAAGTATTTGAAATAAACATAATTTGAAACAAATTTTAAAATGAAGGCGAATATTTATGTGTCATTTATTATTATCATTAGTACATATGCATCATTATTTAGCTAATTTCACCGTGTGTCCGTGTACGCGACTAGAGGCTTAACTAATTATATTTATATATTATATATATAAAAACAATTTACGTACACAACTCCTTGCATATGCCGTCTCCGCTAGAGGATTTGTAAATCCACTTCTGACTCCTCCAGTTTATTTATATATCGCTTTATAGCCTAAAACCATTATTAACGTCATCAGACATATGACAATTTTGAAGTTCCTAGTAGTCTACTCTAGACATGGTGAAACAGTCATGATTCAAATAACACAACACTGTATAAACATTATATATATATATATATATATATATATATATATATATATATATATATATATATATATATATATATATATATATATATATATATATATAACTTAAACCTGGACGTCTTGAACAAAAAACTATCACACAGCAACAGCATTCATTTAAAAACACGCACATAATACAGTATATATATATATATATATATATATATATATATATATATATATATATATATATATATATATATATATATATATATATATAACCATATACGCATGTTGACTTGAAGTTTCAAACCTCAATTTGGTTTTCCAATTTTTTCATCAGCAACTTTTGCAAAAACACCCCCGCTGACGTTCGGAGCCACGTAAAGCTTCGTCCGGCACTGCATCCTTGATTGTTCTCAGAATTGGCTAACGGCGTGCTCATTTCCTAAACACGATATATGTAGGTAATATGTAGTTTATGTCTCCTTTGACACACAACACAAATGCAGTTAATGAAAGTGTCCCAGAACGCACAAGACTACGAAAATAAAACGATTTGGGGGAGTGGGAAATAGCAGTGGCGTACCCAGGGGAGGGGCTAGGGGGACATCAGCCCCTTTTAGCGGTTTTTAGCCCCCCCCTTCGCCGAATTTTAAAGCCCCCCCCCCTTCGCAATTTCAGCCCACCATTCGCGATTTCAGCCCCCCCCCCCTTCTTTTCACTTTTTTTGTGGTCCCCCTTTGGTTTTATGATACCGCTAAAAAAATTTTCTGGCACGTCCCCAGTAGACCAAAATTACACTGAAATTTCAAAAATTTCCCAAAATTTTCTTTCAAGGGGATCTCGCCCCTAATTCATTACTGCTATGATGTATACACATGACTTATATATATCTGCAAGGTTGTATATATTAAGGTGGCGCTCCTGAAATGTGACTTTTCGAAAAACAGCTGTCTGGGGCCAATTTTAGATGCACAATGGCAAGCTGGTGTAAAAGTATGCCTAAACACAAAAAATGAAGTTGATTGAGACAAATTAGCATCTGGCCTGTAGCCAAACGTGAGTGGAATTTCTGTCTGCGATTTCTCTCACAGCTGTTCCTACAACCAATAGCTCATTTTTCGCTCGCCTTTAACGTGATCGAGCGGTCGCAAAAAGTCATTTTACATGGATATGATCGATAGGCCCGTATTCACATACTAACACTAACGCTTAAACTTAGTGTTTACACTTAGTGTTAGCGCTTATAAGCGCTAAGTGTTATTCACAAACTTGAACTTCTAACATGCTAAGCATACTTAAGCGTTTAGCGCTTAGCAAACGCTTAGCGTTAAAGGCCGATTCACACGGTGCGTTTTTGCCGCTGCGATTTTGACGCAAAACGCAAGCCGCAGCGTGTCGCAAGTGAAACGCACCATCTGAACAAAGTTTGCGGCATCAGTGCGTCTCGCATGCCAGTTTTGCTCCGTCTTTACTATTTTAAAAATATGACAAACAGCTTAGCGAAAATTGTTTAAACCTACACGTCCGCAGCTTCAAGACGCAATGAAATCGCAGGTCGAATTGCAGTCTGGCGTTTAAAACGCTGCGGCAAAATCAAGACGCAGGCATTCCGCACTGAAAACGCTGCGTCTGTTCAGACAGTCCGGTTTGCGTGCGGCAAGCTGCGTTTTGCCGCAGCGGCAAAAACGCTGCGGCAGAATCGCAGTAAAATCGCAGCATGTGAATCGGCCTTAAGGCCGATTCACACGGTGCGTTTTTGCCGCTGCGATTTTGACGCAAAACGCAAGCCGCAGAGTGTCGCAAGCGAAACGCACCATCTAAACAAGCTTTGCGACCTTAGTGCGTCTCGCAGGTCAGTTTGCTGCGTCTTTACTGTTTCAAAAAAATGACAAATTGGTCCGCGAAATTTGTTTATGCTAAGACATCCCCAGCATCAAAACGCAATGAAATCGCAGGTCGAGTAGCAGTCTGGCGTTTAAAACGCTGCGACAAAATCAAGACGCAGGGCATCCCGCACTAAAAACGCTGCGTCTGTTCAGACATTGCGTTTTGATTGCGGCAAGCTGCGTTTTGCCGCAGCGGCAAAAACGCAGCGTTTAAAATCGCATTAAAATCGCAGCGTGTGAATCGGCCTTTGAGGCCGATTCACACGCTGCGATTTTACTGCGATTGCTGCGGCAAAACGCAACTTGCCGCAAGCAAAACGCAATGTCTGAACAGACGCAGCGTTTTTAGTGCGGAATGCCTGCGTCTTGAATTTGCCGCAGCATTTTAAACGCCAGACTGCAATTCGACCTGCGATTTCATTGCGTTTTGATGTTACGTTTGTGTTGGTTTCAACAATTTTTGCTTAGCACTTTGTCATTTTTTTGAAACAACGAGAGACGCAGCAAACTGACCTGCGAGACGCACTAAGGCCGCAAAGCTTTTTCATACGGTGCATTTTCGTCGGGGCACCCTCCGCTTGCGTTTTGCGTCAAAAACGCAGCCGCAAAAACGCCGGTGAATCGGCCTTTAGCGTCAAAATAATACGTGAATAACACTTAGTATGTGAATACGGGCCATTGAGAAACACTAAAATCGCGATTTTCGAAAAACATAATTTTGACTACATTTTTTAAATACTATTGATTTTGCTCAAAATCAAATTTTGCGACCGCTCGAAGACGACAAAGTGCATTTATGTGCCAAATTTTAACTTTTTTTGTTGAGCCAGTTTTTTGAAATCGCAAGCCTAAAATTTGCGTTTGTATTCACACGCACTATATTTCTGTCTCATGCAAAAAATATTGCGTTAGTTCACAAGAAAATTACACCACACTCAATAGAACACCGAAAGTTTTAAAGTATGTTTAACTAAAACGCAGCTGGTTGTGTTTTTCAGTCTTTCAAATTCATTACATGTACATACGTGTGAATGCACTGGCTTGTGAAGGCGTTTCCGGTGAAAATGGCCCGTACTCACATACTAACACTAACGCTTAAAGTTAGTGTTTACACTAAGTGTTAGCGCTTATAAGCGCTAAGTGTTATTCACATACTTAGTGTTTATTTAAGCGCTTAGCAAACACTAACGCTTAACTTAGCGTTTCTATTTTGTCTTCTCATACTTAAAATTTAGTGGGTGGCTTAGAATTAAGCGCTTAAGGTGGTAGTTGCGTTTTCGAGGTTTTTGTGCTTTCTATGTAAACTTTGCGCCACCAGTACTCAAGTTATAAGTGACGCCTCGAGCGTAAGTTTTTGGAACAGTATTGTAAAGGTCAAAATCCCCAGGCATGTCTCTCACTTTTTTGAAATTTCACCTGTGGACATTTTTAGAGGGTTTTAATTACAAGAAAATATCTTAAATTTTCGGTGCGTTTGCTTTTCAGCTATTTTCTCAGTAAATTGACTAGTTATTTAAAAAGTGGGGGACATGCCTGGGGATTTTAAACATGTCAAAAACCTTACTAACTTTCAGCCCCAACAGGTAACCGTATGATTCAGAGCTGTGGCGCAAACTTTTTGTAAAAAATTTTAATATTTTGGAAAGGACCTTTCTTTAGTCGCCTATACTGGAAAGAAAATCACAGGTTAAATTTTAAGGCATGGCATATATTTAGCAAAGATATTGTTCTACCTAATGCAAAAGACCGCTTGTGATTTGAGTTTGTAAACGCTGAGCTATGGCTTTGCAAAAAAACACCTAAAAACGCAATTACCCCCTTAAGTTTAGGGACCTCGGGAGCTCCCTAAGCGCTAAGCGCTTAGTTAGTGGATGGTGTGGGGAAGGGGTAGGGAGAGGGGGGGAGGTTCTTGGGCGCCATGGGACGAAAGGGCATGCAATTTAGGATATATAAAAAATAGCGACATTTTCCGACCAATTCGATCCATTTTGGTCGTTTAATTTTGAAAAATAAAAAATGCACTTTGGCCCGTATTCACATACTAAGTGTAACGCTTAAACTTAGTGTTTACACTTAGTGTTAGCGCTTATAAGCGCTAAGTGTTATTCACAAACTTGACCTTTTAACATGCTAAACATACTTAGCGCTTAGCGCTTAGCAAACGCTTAGCATTAGTTTGTGAATAACACTTCATATGATTGGGCAAAGGCTCATATACATTGTCCAAATTGGTTTTTTTACATTTTTGTGTAAAGCATCTTAATCGAAGTAATTTTTCTTCAAGAACTTCTATTTTGAAAATTTATATTTTTCACGATATGCCCCCTGAAACATGTAGAGCTGATTTTGCATTTCTCAGGAATCCACCTGCTGAAAACATTTTTTACAAAATTATAGTTCGAGAAAATATATATTATTAATAAGAAATAGTAATTTAAATAAATCTATAACCGGATTTATAAATACCAAATGGAAATGCCGATAAATAACGAATTCCGGGTCCACATCGAGCAGGGAGCGCACTCAAGCCAAAGCCAAAACTAAGCACAAAAGTTGCTAAACGCTAAGTTTAGTATAACACTAATTTTTAAGCGTTTATTTTGTGAATAACAGTTTAGTACAGAATTAAGCTGTAACCACTTAGCAAACGCTTAGCGTTAGTATGTGAATAACTCTTAGTATGTGAATTCGGGCCAATCTATTTTTCTTTGCTGAAAATTAGCTCAAAAATTTTCAAAAAAATTTTTATGTGCATATTAGGCCGTGTTTACATTGAGCTTTTTTTCAGCTGCTCGAGCAGCTGAAAAGCTGCAGCTTTTTTTCGCTATTTCCGGCTTTTTTCCAGCTGCTGAGCAGGCTGAAAAGCTGAAGCAACTAAAAAATGCTGGAGCAGCTGAAAAAAAGCGGATAAGTATGGCGGTCACTATGGACTAGCTGCTCCGTTGCTATGACAACGCTGCAGTTCCCGCATTTTTTCAGCTGCTCCGGCTTTTTTCCAGCTGCTCCAGCTTTCCAGCTGCTCGAGCAGCTGAAAAATGCCGGAAACATAGAAAAAAAGCTGCAGCTTTTTTCAGCTGCTGAGCAGCTAAAAAAAAGCTTAGTGTAAACACGGCCTTACAGCAAATTGAAGGAAATTTACTTCTGAACAACTTTTGTTCTTACGACGCATGTTTATTTTTGCGCGTTTTCAAAATAATGGCCAAAACCGACATTTTAGGGCCAGTATTCACATACCAACACTAACGCTTAAAGTTAGTGTTTACACTAAGTGTTAGCACTTATAAGCGCTCCATGTTATTAGCCATACTTACAGTGTTAAATTAAGCCCTATAGCAAACACTTAACACTAAACTTAGCGTTTCAATTTTGTATTCACATACTTAAAATTTAGTGTTTGGCTTAGAATTAAGCGCTTAAGGGGGTAGTGTCGCGAAAGCAGTCGATTTTGCGCGTCTATAAAACTTTTTCAGTGAAAGATAGGTCATTGTTATTTATATATTCTAAAAATATGTTTCAAGGCAAATATTTTTGCCAAGTTTCAGCAAAACTGATGCAGCATACAGTTAGCAATGAAGCCGCAAAGTCGGAAAAATGACGTTTTGAAAACCTATTCACATTTGATATTTTCGTCACAATTAAAAAACTTTTTGTTTGAATTCTTTACACAGACTAAAAGCACATATGCTCTAGTTTTATGCACACAAAATTTAGTGCAAATTGTTTCAGTAGTTGCGGAGTAATACCTGTTTGAACTGTGAAATTGTGCGTAAACTGTGAAGTACTCACAGCAATAATGATAAATTGTGAAAAATTTAGACATTAATTTTAAAATCAAAAGAAAAACGAATCTTCATTTTTTATTTTTCTTATTTGTTGGAAAAAATTGTGCGTCAAAACATTATATGTACTTCACAAGCTGGCCAATCTGATATCTGGCTGAATTAGCAAAGCGCTTAGCGTTAGTATGTGAATAACTCTTAGGCCCGAATTCACATACTAAGAGTTATTCACATACTAACGCTAAGCGTTTGCTAAGTGTTAGCGCTTAATTTGTACTAAACTGTTATTCACAAAATAAACACTTAAAAATTAGTGTTATACTAAACTTAGCGTTTAGCAACTTTTGTGCTTAGTTTTGGCTTTGGCTTGGAGTGCGCTCCCTGTTTGATGTGGATCCGGAATTCGTTATTTATCGGCATATCCATTTGGTATGTATTTATAAATCCGATTGTAGATTTATTTAAGTTACTATTTCTTATTAATAATATATATTTTTCTCGAACTATACATTTGTAAAAAATGTTTTCAGCAGGTGGATTCCTGAAAAATGCAAAATCAGCTCTACACGTTTCAGGGGGCATATCGTGAAAAAAATAAATTTTCAAATAGAAGTTCTTGAAAAAAAATTACTTCGATTAAGATGCTCTACTCAAAAATGTAAAAAAACGAATTTGGACAACAAAGTGCATTTTTTATTTTTGGCAATTAAAGAGCAAAATGGATCAAATTGGTCGAAAAATGTCACTAATATATCCTAAATTGCATGCCCTTTCTTCCCATGGCGGCCAAAAACCTCCCCCACTCTCCCTATCCCTTTCCCCACACCATCCCCTAACTAAGCGCTTAGCGCTTAGGGAGCTACCCGAGGTCCCTAAACTTAAGCGCTTAATTCTAAGCCAAACACTAAATTTTAAGTATGTGAATACAAAATTGAAACGCTAAGTTAAGCGTTAGTGTTTGCTAAGCGCTTAAATAAACACTAAGTATGTGAATAACACTTAGCGCTTATAAGCGCTAACACTAAGTGTAAACACTAAGTTTAAGCGTTACACAAAGTATATGAATACGGGCCATAGTATGTGAATTCGGACCCAGGAGTGCCACTCAGACTACCAGGTAGAAAATCAAAGTTCTCCTGATCTGCTTTTTGTCACATATGTTACTCCCCCAAGGCACCCCAACCTCAGATAAGAACAATTAAGCTTGAAGGTGCACTTTAGGTCCAGTGCGTTTGTCAGTGTATTTACATAGGCAAAAGTGCGTACAAAAGCCTAAAAGTCTCACTTTCTTGGACAGTTCGAACACAAACCACGTCAAGCCTATCAGGCTGAAACGTTGCATAGTAGCAGCTCAGATGTATGCGCAAAATCGTATGATCCGGATTTTCGATGTGTATTTTCAATTCTAAAATCGAGTGCGAAATGTGAAAAAATGGCCGTTTTTTAGGCCCGCCAAATTCGAGTGATTTGACTTTTTGCGTCATTGCTCAGGCCACAGGCAAAAATTTAGTAAAATGGATCATAGAGGTTGAGATATGACATTAGGCTATCGAATCATGTAAAAGTCAGCTTCGTCAGTATTAACAAAAATTTCGAGTAACGGAACGCTTTGTGAGCGCAAAAAACTTTTTTTGCGCCTATGATTTACACGTAAAATTGAATTTTTGGGAGCCCATAGTAAACATTTGGCAAAAGCATTGGCTCCAGTTTGTTACATCTGCGATGCGCCTTTCCTGGGGCTACATTGTGCGGAAATTTGAAGCGAATTGGAGACGCTGAAATTTTCACTTATACAGGTAGCCCCCCCTTAAGGGGGCGCTCCGGGAATCAAGGATTTGGGCCGTATTTTGTAAAAACAGCCAAAAATACCTGTCAATCTTGAAGGAAAGTTGCCCAAAATACTATTTCTGATGTTTTGACTTGCATATCTCCATAGCAAAAAATTTGGAAAAAATTGGATAATTTACTGATTTTATTCGACTTTTACACAAATTCAGCGAGTAAGCCAGTGCACCAACGCTTTTTGAGGTTTTCCAAACAGACGATACGTAAATTTTATTAGCCGTAATGAAAAATTAAAACAATTTTATTGCGTTCTGTGCAAAAAAATCGCACAAAAAACCATTTACAGAAGCAGCATACTCAAATATAGGCTGTGTGAATACAAAACCAAATTTTCGGCATTCGATTATAAAAAGCTGGTAAGATATTTTTCTACAAAATTTTGCACAATTATAGTCTGAGGCTCTGCGCAGTTGAACAATTTTTTAGTTTTTTAAAATAAAGCTTAGAAAATTTTTTATATGAATTTTGTTGCTCAGAGTTCGACTTCGAAAACACATAATGACATTTTTCATCCAAATCCGACATAAATGTTAAAAACCAAAATAATGTTCAACTCGAGAAACTCATAAGCTACATTTTGGTATATAAAGTGTGACTATAGGCAAAGTATAAACAGAGTTATCTTTTGCCGAAAATTCACTCACGTTTGGTGCTCTGGGAATCACGTGACATAATCACGTGATTTTAAATATTAACTCCAGTGTTCTTTTGTTCCATACTACATATATGTATAGTAAAGTTTGACATTTGCCAACTTTTTTGCCAATTTTCGATGTAACCCCCGATTCCCGGAGCGCCCCCTTAAGGGGGTAGTGTAGCGAAAGCAGTTTTGCTCATCAGGAGTCCGAAAAAAGGATCTTGGAGCTTAGAACGGGGAGGGTCACAAGAGAAACTAGTCCAATGCTATACTGTGTTAAATAAGTACAACGATTACAGGAGACTACCAATATCTACCAATATCTTGAACCAATCACCGATTGTAAGCCAGACATTACACAGTAAGGACATGATAATTCAACTAATTCAGCCAGATATCAGATTGGCCAGCTTGTGAAGCACACATAACGTGTCGACGCACGGTTTTTTGCCACAAATAAGAAAACTAAAAAATAAAGGTTCGTTTTTCTTTTGATTTTGAAATAAGCGACTAAATTTTTCACAATTTATCATTATTGCTGTGAGTACTTCACTGTTTACGCACTGTTTCACAGTTCAAACAGGTTTTAATTGCAACCACTCAAGCAATTTGCACCAAATTTATTGTGCATAAACTACAACATACTTTCTTTTAGTCTATGTA